>JAEIFU010001226.1:0-76256 GCA_018904235.1 Lordiphosa stackelbergi
GCTGACAACGTTGACAGGCAACACACACGCGACTAAGTAGGTGCGCTCATTATAAATTCTATTAACGTAAGGCATTTATGTTGAATTCGACGATATAAACATTACTTACACAGCAGAAGAAGCTACGTGCCGGCGCGGGGAGGGGGCGACGACCAACTTGAACCTAAACAGTTTTTAATAAGCTACAGAAAAGTAAATGTACGAGTATATGTAAGGCAGTATGCCAAACGCACAGGAAATGTCATCATTGAAAGCTGAAACAGAAAATTCCAGGAATAAATTCAGGAGACAGATGCGCGCACTAGACCAGAAATTGATTTTGCTTTTTTGTTGTTTTTGTGTGAGCCATAAAAATCGATTATGTCAAGTCAAAGTGTCAGAGTTGAATGTGCATTCATGTGGTTGCCATTTGGCCTAGCAGTGTGACCTAAGAGAAAACGAGAGAGACAGAGTGGGAGGCTTTTATGGCCACATAAAGTTTACACTCGCTGGAGGTGGAGTCGTTGGAGGGTACCTCCTACCTACAACAATGCTTTACTTTTTTTCGTGCGCCCGCATTTTGTATTGTTTTCCATCAATTTTAATTTGCTTTTTCTACACTTCATAAATTTGTTAGGGGTCGAGAGATTAATTGCATGAGAAATTGCTGTTTCTGTTCTCTTTCTGTTCAGGTACTGACCTCTGCACATAATTTAATTATCTTAAAATCCAAATCCATTAACAAATGCCCATCCATCATATGGCACTTACTTCTGTTTCGATTGCAGTTGGGTGCTTTTTTTCATATATATAAATTCTGAGTGCATTTCTTTGCCATAATAAATCATACTTGAAACCAGCATGAGAGTTACGAGTCCGAGAACTAAAGCTTTTGATATACACCAAATGTGTGATAATCGGAAAAGATGATCATAAATTATGGGCGCTGAGTATGGAAGGGTTTAAGTGCGTTTGCTACTTTTGACTTAAAAAATATCCAAACTTTATATATACCAGACTTTGATTTGGATTATTTATGTTTTTCCTTAAATAAAAAACACGAATTTACCGAGTTTAGGTAGATCTTTTTTGAGCTTTATCACTTGAATTAAAAAGATTTAAAGGATTTTTTAAAGGGATTCTCTCTAGTATTAAATGGAATCGGACAATGTTACTATCAACTTCATTTTGAAGCCTTATTATAAGGCTTTCTTTTTCAGTAAGTGTCGTTTCGCTGAAGTGTAAACCACATAGTTTTTGTGCTACGAATATGTCAACTTTTGTGCTAACAAAATACAGTTTGCGGGAAAGTTTACTTTTCTTTAATACCGATGACAAAGAGCGCTTAGGACGGCCAGAAAAGGAACCAACTGGGAGTGGTGTGCTATGAGCTGGCAACTCTACCAAACTCAATTGACGCGTTTGAGCCGAGCATTGTTGGAAAAACGGCCAGCATACGAGCAAAGGCACGATAAGGCCATTCTGCAACATTAGAACGCTCGGCCACATGCTGCGCAGCCGGTCAAAACATACCTGGAAAAGCTGAAATGGGAAATGGGGGGTTTGGTTAGACCACACATTGCCCCTTCCTCCTACTATTAGTTTTAGTCGATGACGCAAGCCCTTGAGAATCACTCAAAACTCAAAAATTGGATTGATTCTAGGGTCGCCCTTCCTTAATAGTTACACCACCTACCTTCCCCGCTCTTCGCGAGATAGTAGATCTTTTACTCCTCAGGGTGGAGTCCCGGAATATATTTCTCTTTAAGAATGCATCCTGCATGATTCTTGCCCTGTATTTGTTAGCATCCAGCAGTTATTTTGCCCACACACTCCAAGATTACCAGTTTAAGATTGCTACAAACTCTTCTGCCACATGCGCGGATCCTCAGTTCGTTCAAGATTGGATAAAGTGAGTCACTTCTTCGCCTGCTCTCCTTCTGCAATGGCTGCACAGCTCATTTTCAACGCTTCTATATGGTGAATAGTTAAGCGCCAGTACCTCTGTTCTTGCTCTGCAAATAGTAACTATTTTCTCCGAGCTCATATCTTAAACGCCCTGCTGGGAAATTGTCAATTAAAAAAAATATTGTCATACAACTAGTTGGAATACATGTAGAATTAAACTGGTAGCAAAATTGCTCAATTCGGGTGAGTTGGACAACAACCAACATTAGCTTCCGAAGAAATGCTGGTTTAAAACACTAATCTGAGGTAATTGTAATTAAATTCTAATTGAGCTGGTTGCAAACGAATCGGTAATGAGTGAGTTGACCGCCAGATATAAACAGACTGTCATAAGGAACACACAAGGGTATTTATCTGGTTTAAAATGGCTGCTATTAAGTGCAACCAGTTGCAAGTTTTAAGCGACAGGTACATTTCTGGTTGTTTGTACATCTCTAGAGAAGTGCTTTAGCTGCACAAAAAAAAAGTCGAGATAATTTCAATCTTTTAAATCTTGGAGTAAGCCCGGCATGAGCTTGAAAATTCAATCTCGACTTCCAAGATATTATACACAATTCAATCCTATAAGGATTGACCCATGCTCGAACTTGAATCATTCCTACTTCAATCCCTTTTGGGATCACATGACCATAAATTGGAGAGCGAGAGCGAAGAAATATAAGTACCTTTAGACACGCAGCAACAACCGATAGAGTTGGTGGTGTGTGTGAAATGCCATTCCATTCATGTTCAGTGCGACATGGTCGTGGGTTCAAATCCCAGTTGAGCACAACAATTTGTATATTATTTGTTTTTTCAGAAGTCTTAAATAAACCAAGTTAGATATGGATGTCCTACGGCACGTGGCCTGAGGAACGGAAAAAGAGTTGTCTTACCTCAAATAAAAAAGTCAACTGCCAAATGGTACAGCTTTGGTGGGCTTAATCTCACATAATATATATCTGCGTGACGATGATCACTCTCTCTTCCCCCCCGCTCCGCCCGTCTGCTGTTTCTACGCGAACTAGTCCCCAGTTTTGAGCTATGAGCTGAAACTTTGCGAGTCTTCTTTTACTGCACGCTTATATTCAAGACCGTCGTGACTACTCTTTGCTGCATAAATGTTCGTTCGAAAATGTTTTAGTAAGAAAATGTTTTGTTCTCAATATTACTGCTCTCAAACACGGTCATTGGTAATATGTAATGTTTTTAAGATGATCTGCGAAGTTTGGTCGAAGTCGCTAACCGTTGAGACAAGCTATTTCAGTGTATCAAAACTTCGGTACAGACGAAGTTAGCTTTTCTTTCTCGTTTTTGGGATCAAAAAAGCAAGATCAACTCAATCCTTTGTTCTCCGTTACGTGTTTTTTCTGATTGATCCCGTATGGATTTTTGAGTGTGGCTCGCCTCACATTTGCTTCACGCGTTCTCTCGTACATTTAAGCCAGTAGTGTGGACTGACTCTCTTTCAAAGTGTTAGGGTTTACTTCGTATTCCGAGGCCAGTTATGTTCATTTTTGGAAGTGTTGTGTTTTTCGGCCAATTTACTGGAAGCTTTTTTTGGTTGCTACTGTGGGTTGTGTTGGTCGTCATTCCTCATCCAAAATAAAACTTCATTTTACCACCGTTGTTACTTTTGTTAATTTGTAATTTGTCTTATGTCGCCTCTTCGTATTTCTTTCGTTTCGTCAAATATTTGATTTTATTTTTATAGTTTATTTGGTCCACGTCATCTTTATGATTTACATCCCGCTCTCCCCTCTGTTGAATCCGAAACTTTCCAGTGTCAGTCTTGTTCTCTCTCTTTTTCTATGTCCAGCACTTTAACATTATTGAAATCAGCTGAGTGTCCAGATGTTGTCAAGTGTTGCGCTAGCGCTGTGGTTGTTTCGTTCTTTTGCGCATCTCCTTAATACTCCGCTATCCTAGTCGCATGCGGTCGTTTTGTCATTCCAATGTATACGCTGTCGCAAGCCTCTCCTTCTTTTATTTTGTCTTTTGTGTTCGTAAACAGTTTCCTTGTGTTTGCGTGGATTTGAATGTTGTCTCGGTATTATTTTTGCAATTGTCCGTTTGCATGTTAATTTGTCCACATATGCTATACTGATGTATTGTGTCTTCTCTTGTCTCTGTTGTCGGGTTCATTGATCTTTGTTTGTTCTGCGATGACGACGCTATCAGTGCAGACGCTACCATATTCGGGTGTTGTGTACATATATTTGAAATGCGCTTGTTGTGTGCGATGGGACATCTCAGGTAGGCCTGTCTCCAAATGTAGCGCATATGTCGTCGTATTGTTTGGGAGATAAAATATTTTTTTAGAAAGAATCTTAACAATTTTTCGGCATCTTCGTATGACTCCCATCCCCAGACTTCTGCAGCATAGCGCATAATAGTTCTCGCCGTTGCCTGAAACATTTTGTGCTTTGTACTCGCGCTTAAATTTTTCTTTTTCATTTAGGCTTTCCATGTGCTGAGTTTCAAGAAGGGGATTCTCCATATGGGCATTTTTTCCATTCTAGTTAGATTTTACCGTGACCGCCAGTACACAATTGAAAATGAAAATTTTTAAGAGTCAAACAAAACGAATTTTTAATTGTTTATAATTTATATAGCTCATTAGAAGCGACTTTGAATTAGAGTTAAAGCGAATCAAGGAAATTCGGTTTTCCAAAATAATGACAAAAAATTGGAAGCTATTCGAACGTGACAAAACCAGAAGTGGTTTCGCGAGCAAGCTATAAAAACAAATTTTAGCGAAACCTAACACAATAATTAAGCACCAAATAATCTCTAATATCTTTAGAAGAGTAGTTCTTTGACATTATATTTTTTGATTTAAAGTACATTTTTTGTAATATTTATCTCTGTCGATACGTGACATGTCGAACGAGACATTCTCCATCATCAATTTAAAGAGCAGTTTTTTAGACAGATCTTTGATCAGAAAATTTTGTAGCGAAAGAACAAGTTTTAGCACTTCGTTACGCGCTAGCACGGCCGTGAAACCGAATATAACAATTGTTATTAGTGAAAGTAAGATTAGCTTAAGTTTAATTAGATTGTTCTCGAAATTCCACGTTTTCGAACTGGCGGCCATGATATCTCCAATTACACTGAACCGATTTTGATTGAGACTTCAAAGTGAAATCGAGGGATTGTCACCATATTTGTTATGAACTTTAATCATAATTTAATAAAAAAATTTGTATTTATTTTTACACTAAACTCAAAAGGGCCCTAAATTAATTTTTTATTTTCCATAGCCGCCATTTTGTCAAAAAAAACATTTAAATTTTTTTTTGATGTTTTATTTTGGAGGCCATTGTTTCAAAGGATCTAAGCACTTCATTAATCATCTTCTGTAGCAGGTTTGGTGATTCCGCGAGAATGACCATATCGTCCTCGTACTTTAGGATTTTTAATACCACACGTGGAGTTGAGATATAATTTACAAATAAGGAGAACAAAAGAGGGCTTATAATAAAACCCGGATTGACTCAAGATTTGTTTTGAAAGATTAAACTAATCCCATTCTTTTTTTTCATTTTCCTCAGCCTATTACTTTTATTACTTGTAGTATCTTTGTCGAGATGCCTTTATCCGCTAGCTTATAAATAGGTTTCTGCATGCAATATTTGCGAAGCATAATTCTCTGAGAAGCCCTTGAGAATGAAGTGTGGCCAGACAACAGCAAAAAGTCAATCAAATTAAAACGGTCACTCTCTTTGCATGAACTGCCAAAATATTCTTAAAGCTTTTCAGAGTCATTGTTTTAGTAGGGCCTTTAAAAGTATCCAAGTAGCATCCATAATACGTGGAAAACCTTAAAATATTTATTTTTTTATCAAATTCTTATCTTCTTACTCTTACTCTTTTAACCATCTGAAACCAAGTACTTTTTTGATACAATTATTTTTTTAAACTTTCTAATGAATTGTATAAAATTTACGCTTAAATATATTAAAATAATTTAGAAGAGATGGGAAAATGAATATGTTAATAGTAAATGCCTCCATGTGGTTTTCAATTTAACTGAATTTCTGTATACCAAATATTTTTAAAGCAGCTTAAATGAAAAAATTTTAAAGTGTATATACAAAATACAATCGGCTTAACAGCAGCAACAACCAGAGCTAAATTGATCAATTAATTAATTGAAGTGAACTATAAAACGAATGGCAATCGGAATGGGAATTAACATAAGCAGGGAAATTTATTTTCGGAAACAAATTCGGAACAAACAAACCAAAAAAAAAAAAGACAGAAACAAATTAAAAATTTACAAGTGTCATCAAATTAAGTGGGACCGCCACATAAAAGCGAAACAATTTAAATGTAACCATTTAAAATGCTAAAAAAAAAATCCGAAATGGAAAGCTAAAAAAGTTCTGGCAAATGCACTTTGTGTTATTTACGATATTCTGTTGTTGTTGCTGTTGTTGTTGTGTTGGGTTTGCCTTTGGGGCGTTGACATTTAATGCCGCATTTTGTCAAAATGCATAGGACCATATCATAAAACAAAAACGTTTGGTAATAACCATAAAAACGAACCAAACTGTTGGACATTCTTTGAGTTTGTAGTAGTTTTCGATTTTTGATACCCTAGAAAAGAGCATGAAATTTGATAGCTATTCTGGTAGCAACTATGATAAGTCTCAGCCCATCTGTAGAATAGTCAAAATTTGGAAAAATTCCCACCAACTACTTAAGCCTTCAACTCAATCCAAGCTGAGCTAACTTAGGGAAATTGAATATTTTAAAAAAGGGGAAATTTTTTGGCGAGAGAGAGTTTTCTGGTGTTCTAACTAGATTTTCTGATAAGAAAGTGAAATCTCTCGAAGTTCTGTGACACCAACGAATTTTTCGGGAGATTTACAAACCAACCTTCGGCAAAATCTCTAGAGATTTCTGTGGCACCCCCGGATATTTCTTACCAAACACAAGAATAATTCTGCTAACTGATTCTTGTCTTAGCAATAATCGATCATTCAATTGGTATTATTAAAATTTATAACAGGGTATAACAACTTCGAATACCCATTTAGTTTTGTGTTCTTGTTGTGCCTTAAGGGAAAGCTAATTAAGTATTCTATTTTTAGTAGCCTCGCTGAACTTTTTTATGTTCATTTAATTTCTGTTTTGACACACACAAGTTTTATTTGTAATTTTTTTTGGCAAATAAAATCAATTGATCAGAAAAACAATGGACTATTGTGTGATTGTCATGAAGTTGTGCGCTTTGGGGTACTTTATTGCATCGAAGTGTTATGGTTTAAGGGCTTGGAACGTTTAAAAGTTATTTATTTGAATATTGTTCTTCCTTCCTTGAATGAAATTTTTATCTAATGGAAATAATTTACCATTTGTTCCAGCTTTGATGCACGTGGTCGTTCATTGCATCAGGCCGTACCCTGGGCAGATGAGAATGTCTTTAACAAGAAGGCACACTTCTACTATGACACAAATCCGCCTGCTTTACGCATCAAGAACATACAGACCACAGATGCCGGGCTCTACAAATGTCGCGTTGATTTCCATAAATCACCAACGCGAAATTGGCGCATTAATGTGACAGTTTTGGGTGAGTTAAACCCCTCGCCATTTCCGTTTGGAAAGTAGCTTAAAGTGGTCCGCCCCCACTTAATCGCTCTCTTTCTCTCTCCCGTTTAAAGTTCCACCCACCCAGTTGAACATTTTGGATCATCATGGAGCCGCTGTACGCGACCAGACAGCTGGACCTTACCTAGAAGGCGACAGCATTAATTTGACTTGTCTATCCAGTGGCGGAGTACCTCCACCTCGGGTATCCTGGTGGCGTGAGCATGCTCTTGTGGATGACTCCTTTGAGGTACTGCCGGATGGCTCGGTGCGCAATGTGCTCCGCTTGAAAAACATACAAAGGAAGGATCTACTGACGGTAAGTTTTGAAAATCTTAAACCTTATTTACAGCCGGAGCAACACAATGGGCTCCAACCGCTGGCCATTTATTTCAACGGATCCCACCACCCCCTCTCAGCCGATTAACGACAGCGCCCCGTGTGGTCCCATACACACAATGCCCTAATAGAAATCAAAGCGCCTGGGAAATGAATGCAGCCAAGTGGCCACTGACTGCATT
Organism: Lordiphosa stackelbergi; assembly: GCA_018904235.1. NCBI lineage: Eukaryota > Metazoa > Arthropoda > Insecta > Diptera > Drosophilidae > Lordiphosa > Lordiphosa stackelbergi. The sequence goes on from JAEIFU010001226.1 coordinate 8,049, forward strand.
TGGGAATTGTTCTCTGGATTGCTGCCGCTCTCTGCTCTGATTCTAAGCCGATTCCGCTTTTGCTTCATGTAATGAACAATATTGTTAGACCGCTAATCCAGCTATTCAGATGTGGGCTCCGGCCTCCACTTGTACAAATTGTGCGACCATTGTGAGTGGTGGAGAAGCATTGTGTGGCTGGAAATGAATGAGCACGAAGGAAGCGGGATGTAATACCTAAAATTATTGGCTCACAACAAAGATGAGAGTTGGAGAGCGGTTTCCAATTTTGACAAATGCTTAAATACGGCATTTCAGATGAGGTGTGGAGAAGATGGAGTGGACGGGATTTGTCAGAATGAAAGCGATAAATAATAGATTTATAGAGTAGGTTTTTATGATCCAGAATAGTTGATTAAAATCATTTCATTAATTGAATATGAAAAATCATTGGCGCGATTTTTGTAAGTTAAATTTCTTTGTTATCAGAAGGGGAGATATGAGGATATGCGAGGGATAGATAAGGTGTTATATAAAGAAGTGTGGAACTTTCGACTTGTTCAAACAAACCAAACAGAATCTAAATTCGGTTCCCGTTCCAGTACTGAAACTTATGAGTACATAAGTTAAAATGGAACAAACCTTTAACCTTTAACAGTTTTGCGATAAATCAAACCGAATCGAATTTCAGTTCCGGTTCCGAAACATAAGTTTCGGTAAAAGGTTCTGTTTTGGTTTTATTTTGTTTCAGTATTCGGTTCCGTATCGGTACTTAGATTTTTATTTCAGTATACCGATAGTGGGTAAGCAAGCTATACACATGTATGTGTACAGAAATTATCAATTTTGTATTGATAAGATGATTAAACAAAGATTTAATTAACGATGTCTTCACCAGACTTAACGTTACTCAAACTAAAAAAAAATTTGTTACAAAGAAGAAAAATTAAAGGTTACTTCTTAGAAGCATAATGGCGGTCAATGTATTTCTGTCCATCTGATTTCTTAGCAGATATCAAATAAACTTCACACCGTCAAATAAATGTTCTTCGTTCCGTACTGATTGCCGTTTAATAAAATTTACAACCCAGTAGAATTTGGAGGAATACGAGGTCGTTTATCAGGCAAACAGCCTTCCATCAACCGAGCACAGAGAAACACACGCATCTCGAATAGCCTGTTTGTTAATTGCCACCCTAATGCTGGGCTTAAACAATTCATCAATGCACCTGGGTCCAGCAGTTTTCTTTTCCTGTGCTTGGTTTGTGTTTTTCTAATCAACTTGACTGTCAAGCATTTTTATGAAGTCGGCGCGAGATCGGGCAATATGTTTATTATAAACTTGAAAACTGTACTATAATTTTGCCAAGAAGTTTGCAAAGCATAGAAGGAATCATCTCCGACCACATAAAGTATATATATTCTTGATCAGCATGACGAGCTGAGTCGATTAAGCTTTGTCCGTCTGTCTGTCCGTCTGTCTGTTTCTAGGCGAACTAGTCCCTCAGTTTTGAAGCTATCGAGCTAAAACTTTGCACAGAGTCTTCTTTTGGCTGCACGCTGCTAATATGTCAGAACCGACCGGATCGGATGACTACTTCTTGTAGCTGCCATAGAAATTTTTGGTCGGAAAATGGGTTTTAGTGAGAAAAACTGTTTTGTTCTCAATGATACCGCTCTCAAACACAGTCATGGGTAATATTAAATGTTTTTAAGCTGATCTGCGAAGTTTTGTCGAAGACGCTAACTGTTGAAACAAGCTTTTTCAAGTGCATTAGAACTTCGGCACAGACGAAGTTAGCTTTTCCTTTCTCGTTTAAGTATGTGCCATGATCGCCCTATACGTATATGTACAATGTACATATAAGTCACTTATGACAGACATGTTAACATTTGGTCGGACTTGCCTTATATAAAAAGTACTTTTTACTCGTTGGTTCACATAGTATATTTTACAACACATTCAGTATACTTTATAGAGAATTTGACAAAAATCGAAATTTAGACGTTCGTAGTTAAGATGGGTTCGCGGAGGTTTCAACGTTTCCAATTTATCCTAAACTTATCTTTGAACTGTCATTGTAGGCAGAGACCTTCTCAAAAGTGTCTACACCGTTGGCGCAGTTAGCAGCTCTGAATATAGAGATGACACTAGCGATGACCAAATAACTTGGCGGCAGCCAAAGAAATTAAAAAAAAAATACCTCAGAACCGAAACTGTTCCGGTTCAATATTAAGGGTCTTTTTGATCTTTTCTGTTGTAAAAATATAGCTTCGCGAATACCGGTATACAAAAAATTAAAAATATCAGTTCAGGTTCCCTTACCGGTTCTGAGTTATTCGGAGTTTTAAACGGTTCTTTTCGGTATACGGCTCCGGTTCCATTTCCAGTTTGATTTCCTGGTTTTGGTTCTTTTTGGTCTGTTGATTCCAAAAATATTGGTTCACTAGAAACCGGTTCTCAAAAGTTTTAAGTATCGGTTGCGATTCTGCTTCTGAGAGTTTATCAGATTTTTTTGGGTTCCGGTTTGATTCGCTAATTGAATTACTTCACCGAAGCTTTGGCACGTCTGGCAACGCACTCACTTTTCTACTTATTCATATTTTTTATTTGAATAGTTGTTAGTCGTCGTGTTTTTAAGGATTAATGCAACTTTTCAAGCATCATTTTTCCAACCGAACTTTATATTGTCAGAATATAAGCTCCAAAAGATGAAAATTTATCAAATATTGCTAAATATCTGATATTAATAGTTGTTATAAAAACAGATTGTTGAGCTGAAATCCAAATGAAAATAGTTGTTTTTGGGAATAAAAACTAACAAAAACTAAAAAATCTTTTCAACAAGCTAATACCTCTGTTTGAAACAATTTGTTTCACTGTCACATTCTAGAAGTCCTTTTCCGAATGATTTCAATATCATAATTCTTTGTGAGTATTTCTTCAGAAACGATTCTGACGATTCCATTAGCAACATTTAGCTTTTACTGCTAAAGGGCTAGATTTTTTTTTGATATGTTATCGATTTCCCAAGTGTCAGCAATAGGAAAAGCTGCCATTTCGGTGCCGTTTCTAGCTGTGGAACAAGTCTATAAGACTAAAGAATACTTTAATACATTATCAAATATGCTCTGGAATCGGAATCTCCGAAAGAACTGGTCGGGAGAGAGATGTAAGACAGACTTGGAAAGTAGAGTTGTCAATATTTGATCGATATATCGATATTTCGATAATTTGGTTAGACGATAAGGGTTATTCCGATATGATATTTTTGGTACCGATATAGGCGATTATCGATTTTTTTATAAGCGATATACCTGGAAAAATTAGTATGGTAATTGCAAGAGCAAATTGTCATAACAAAACTGTCGATTTTGTTCTGCACAAAGGGTATAAAAAAACGAAATTTTCGGAAAATTTCGTCTAGAAACCATGGGTATAAAATGAATTGCTCCATTCAACTTGATCCAGGTATGGAATTTCGGCATAGATTTTCTTCTCTTATACGTTATTTCTTCGTAGAAGTGCGATTTCTAAGTAGATTAAATAAAAATAGTTTTTTTTCAGTCTAGTTGGAAAAGCAAAATCCTTAAATGTCTTTAATATTTGAGGTCGATTTGCGGGGGAAAGGAATTCATTTTATACTCATGGTTTCTTGGTGGAATTTTCTTTACTTATTTTCCTTTTTAGAAGTGCGATATCTAAGTAAAATAAATAAAAATTGTTTTTTTAGTCCTGTTCAAAAAGACAAAATCCTTAAATATCTTTAGTATTTGAGATCGATTTGCACCGACTAGGAATTCATTCTTGGGTGCTATACGCTTTGTTGATTTTTTTCCGCCTATACAAATCGAACCCTAAAACTATAATCTAGTTTCAGAAAATTAAGAAATTTAAATCTTAAAGTTATCCCATTAAAAAGATAAGATATAATGGCCACTAGAAATGGCAGTGAGGACGTTCCTTCAAAAAACTTTTTAGTTTTTTTAAACTTTAGAAAATAACGATATATCGATATTTTTGGACCCGTATATCAAATATCGATATTGAAAATTTTGATTTTTGATACTATCGATATTGATATTTTGAGAAATACCGACAACCCTATGGAAAAGCTGGTTGAATTCATAACCTATAGCTACTCTACTCCGCTGTGATTGAAGAAGGCAGAATTTTAATATCCACAGCTTAACTTTCCCTCTTAGAAACAACTTTACAACTTTGGTTACTTCTGCACGACACTAGATCTTCTTAAAGATTCATTTTTAAAAAACATCGTTAATAAAATTCCTAAATGAGAAATCGTAGGTATTTTAGCATGGGAGAATGACACTAGCAAAATTCATAAATCAAAAAAATTAATTCTTAATTAAGAATAAAATACATTTTCCTTTTCCCCTTTAAGAACTGAGGTGTTGCTCGTCATAAGCAGAGTTACCATCCATTTGTAGTTAGCCCCACAAACTCTTCTTTGTCTCAGCTGATTGCTTAATACTTTAACTCACATGTCAATTTCATTTTCACTGCCTAATTAAACGCTCAACAAGTCCAACTCAATTCACACAGAGAATGTGACACATCTTTAAGTTCAATCCCGTTAGACCTTAAATATTACCATCCAGTCGTTGATGACCCACTGTGACCCCATATTGTGTAATCGAAATGAAATTTATGACCTAATTTTCCAGCGACACTTTGACGCAGTCCGTCCCCCCCTTGCCGTAGCTGCGACACCAAAGTTATGCAAATATTTTTATTAGACATCGTTACAATTTTCTTCGTGCCTCAATAAAATGTCTCAAAATTTGAAAGTATCACATTACCAACGGGCAAACAGTATTTACGATATTTACGATATTTATATCGACAACTCCTGGGCAGCATAATTGATTAGCCTTTTGTGCTCCGGTGTTGTGCGTGTTTCATACACATTTCAACCAATTAAAATTAAATGTTCAGCGGGTCGATGATTTATCAACGTCTCGTTTGCGCATTATCGGCCATATTTTAACGCATTTTGTTAATAATAAAAGCCAATTATTAATATTAATCATAAATCATTATCTTTTCCCACAGATGTACACCTGCCAGGCCACCAATGGACATGTGGTTCCGGCCTTGACCAAAAAAGTTATCCTGGATCTCAATCGTAAGTTGGCCCTTTTTGAATATGCATGTCCCGTTCGGTGGGATGACAACAATTTAGATTATAAAATTATGCAGAAACGAAACAGCTCGTTGGGGTGTTAGGTTTTTATGCTGATTCAAGGTCGAGGCGTGGCTTTTGCATGGAAATTAATGTAATTAAAGTTTTGTCATACATTTATGCATTGCTGTGGCCAGAGAGGGAAAAGGATGCTAATCGCCTGGCCGGGTCCCATGAGTGAGGTCAGTTTTAGTGGGGGGACATCATAATAATAAAATGTGTCGTAAATGTTGAATGTTTGAACTAGGTTATATGATGGGTTTGGTACATGTTTAGGGAATTGGAAATTGTGCGTGGGCCCAGTAGTATAATGAGATATCATATCTGAAATGCGAATGACATAAACTGAATTCAGGTAATGGAAATTCATTTTAATTGTAAGTTGGTTGGGGAAAATGTTCATTCATGTCAAATTCATTCATAAATATGTAAGTAGTTGAAGTGTTATGGATTGTTACGGAATTTAGTATTTTATCTAGAACTTGAAAAAGAAATCATCCCAATTCGAATATCGTAATTCGTAGATCGTTTTTATCATTTTCCTATTGTATTTCCAGTTCCTCCGCTTAGTCTACTGTTGCAAGGCCTTAATCATGCTGTAATTGCTGGCACTCGCACTCATGTCACCTGCACTGCTGTGGGAGCTCGTCCACCTCCGCATATTATTTGGTCCAAGGCGGGACAGATATTAAAAGGCGCCTCCCAGTCGGTAAGTTGAAACTAAATGAAGAAAACTGCTAGCTGTTTCTCTTACCTTCCCCTTCTCTTGGTCAGACTGCCCCCGATGGCAATACAACCATTTCCGAGCTTATGCTCATACCCGTACCCGAAGACAATGAACGACAAGTGATCTGCTCCATCTCACTAAATGCGGGTATTACCTCGCAACAGCTGCACGAGGGTCATACGACGGTGATGACCACTTTGGGGAATGGTAACACAGGACTGTACTTAAAGGATTCCCGGGTTCTAAATGTCACGCGTAAGTTGGAAAGCTGAGAGTGGAAATTGTGATTATTTGTTTTAATTTGATGTGGATTTCGGGTGTTTTGTTTTACTCTTATTCTTGTAGATGCTCCAATTGTCAATTTACAACTGGGAGCTCCACTTGATCCGAATAATCTACTTAAGGGTTCGGATGTTTACTTGGAGTGTGAAGTGAAAGCCAATCCTGGAATTACACGTGTGGAATGGTATCATAATGTAAGTAGAAGCCCCACTGAAACCTCTGAATTTTTCAATTAATAAATAAAATCCATAATCTTAATGGGGTTAAACGAATATCGTAATTTATAACAATTATAAAATTCAACATTTTCTTTTGAATAATGCATTTCCCTATAAATTTTAATATCGTAATGAAGTAAAAAATTTCATAAAACTGAAAATTGTGAGTCATAGGTCGTAATCAGAGCAATTTAATTTTAAATTAAAGCAGAGTCCGACACGTTCCTATTTACTGTGTACCGAATTAAAGGCATTCGTGGAAAATAAGTGGACATGATTTGGTAGGCCTGAATCCACTCACAAAGGAGAGCAATTTCTAATCCTCATACTGGACTCACCAATGAATTGAAGCCACTGCTAGTACTGAAATATGCTGTATCTTGGCGTACTCAAGCACTTGGATACAATTCTTAAAAATTGTTCTAATGATTTGTATCGTAAATTTCTACGACCTTGAATACCGTGATATATTCACATTCTACATTCCAATAACGATCCAAATCGCATAGGGAAATTGGTCGACTTTGGATCAAAAGCGGTTTGTAGAACACATTTTATGTTATATTCACGATATTCTATGGTCGTAACAATTTACGATACATACCATATTGAAATGTATATATTACAGTACAACCTATTTCCATACGATTTGGGTCGAAAGCGATTTGAAAAACACTTGGACGGTCTATTCGTGGGTGAATAATAAATTGTTACTCAAATTTGCGGTTTTTGGCTGTAGATTTCCATCTCTAAGGGTTATGCAATAGCACATTTTACCATCATAGAAATTAATTTTAATAAAAATCTACCGTGCGCCTTTAAAGATATTCAAGAATGAAGGTTTAACACCTTCTGGAGGTACCTTAACCTAACCTAACCTAATTGCACGATTGAAGAAAATTTTTTATTGCCCCACCACCTTTTAAATAAAAATTGTTGTCATTGTGTCTTGCAAGTTTAAAAGTACAAAGGCTTCATACCGAGGCTTCATTTAAAAAACTGTGTACGAGGTGATGCTTACAGATGTCGCTTTAGACATAATTTAAGGGTCTTATGCCGGTTTTTCAATGTTGTACTGTGTTATATGTATACGTCAGGTGGCCATGGCTGAGATAGACCTCTTTGGCCAAGAATATAAACTCTGTGATAACATATATTTTCTGAGTTATCCATCAAATGGTTGTGTGGCAAAATGATTAAACCTATTTCGAACCCAAGATATCAGATTGGATTGAACCTTTCAGAATCTGAACAACCGCCAAGCGATTTCCTTGTTATCTAATATAAAGATTAGTATAGGGCGACAGAGTTTCAGAATCTTTAGACAGAGTAGTAGTACAGTAGTAGTAGTCTTTATTATTATTAAATTTTCAGAATTTCATTGTAACATAAATTTGTGGCGACATTAAAAGACATGTTTCGAGTTATACTAAAGGCTTGGTGTATAAAACCGTCAGCCTGATCCCTCATACCATCCTCATACACGGCTGCCAAGAGCTCGTCGCAAGATCGTTCCCAGCATAATGGAGGATGGATTAAAGATCCCGCTCAATTGTTTTTACTCTAATTAATACTATTTAGATTATTATAAATTATTATTATTATTACTATCGTTTTCTTTTTTTATATTTTGAAACCTATAATTTTTAAAAATCCTCCGCTACAATTCTGTGCCGGTACCTTAATGCTGCAGCAACGTAAGAGGAGAGCAACGTCCAATTTGCTCCATTTAGTAGTTCCAAGATCATATCTCTTCCAAAAGCTGTTCCCCCAAAGTACAATTGCCTCGTCTCTGCTAAAATGGGACAGTCTACAAGAAAGTGTATAATATCCTCACGCACCCTCATATTACAAAGCGAGACAGTTTCATTCTTAAGATCTCACCACGCGCCATAAAAATTAATCTGATTTGATCGATTGTGTATTCATCAAGAAGTAGTTCATTGCTCCAAGCTCGTAATTTAGTTCCTTTACTAGCAGGCGAACGGAGCTGCACTGCGCCTCCCTTATAAATTCGTCCCTGTAGCTCTCACCCATCCTAAGTACAATTCGGTCTGACCACCGTGCCCATTCCATAGTGTCGTCCAAACTTTAAGGTACGGATAGCTTTTCCGCCAGGTTTTCCACTGTTGAAAATGTTGTAATTGTTTCTCGCAGTAAATACGAAGATACAATCTTTGAAGATCGGATGATCGGGCATACGCATTACATTTTGATTGAGCAGATATAGCCTATAGACTTATGTCCCTCAATGCTACACGGATATCCTAAATTCATTGAAGCTGGCACTCACTTTGTAGGGTTTATTGTGCACCGCACGTGCTTAGCCTTTTCACAGGTTTTTGCTAATAATTACAAAATTAAAGTCGGCTTACAAAATCTATATGCATGGTGTGACCAGAGTCGGCAGCCACTAAAATGCCAACTGACCTCAACTGAATTAATGACAAATTAGGAACAATAAAAAATGGAACAAGCTTAAATTATAAATAACTTATAATTAATATCTACACCTAAACATCCCGGCCCCCTTGCAACGCAGTTTGCAATTAGAGGACCATAAAGGTTAGACTTCATGTAAGACTTCAAAAAAAAAGGAAATTATCGCTTAGATATGACTTCATGAAAGATGTAAATTAGAGCTTAATCTATGAGACTTCATGAAAGATGTAAATTAGAGCTTAATCTATGAGACTTCATGAAATATTTAAATTAGAGCTTATTGGATGGGACCTTAAGTAGGATTTCATTCTTGGCTTACAGCTACTGATTCCAAGTGCCGGAGAGCATCCACCCAAAAGCGGTGGCTTGAGCAACAGGCAAACCTTTGACACCTGCAAGAAGTCCAGGTCGGATGATTTGCGGATACATTTCAGCTCCCAGCACGATGAACACATTGGAGGATTCGTAGAACGTGTTGTCAGCTAAAACAATGTCTCGAAATTTCTCCCGAATACTTGGCTCAAGGGACTGGAATGGAGTTCGAACGTTAAGTAGTCGGTCTACTTTAAAGCAGACCTCCAACTTGACATTCGGGTCAATCCGGGATAGGAGAATCGCCGTGCACACACCTTCTCCTCCCACACGGGTGATCGGCAACCGAAACTTTTTAGCCAACATTTCGCTGATTCGGGACACTGGTGTGCAAGGATCCACCAATACCTTGGTGTCGAATGTTGTGACACCATTATCCAGTTTGACAACAGCCGTTGGCAGGACCTCTGGATTCCTGTGTCGTAGGATTGTCGTCAGCGATGGCGCCTGGACACGGATTTTAGGTCGGGGGGAGGGAGCCCTTCGAACTTGCTCGCGGAAATGCAGCAGGGTGTGATGGTCGCCTTGGCAGACATGACAGGTGGCCCCACTTCGACAAGAGGCCCCCGAGTGCTGATGGGCCAAGCAATTCGAGCAGTATTTGTTGATGAGGACCGCTCGCATGCGCTTTTCTACGCTTAGGCGCAGAAAGCGAGTACATCTCCGGAGGGAATGAATGCCTCGACAGACTCGGCATCGGAAGGACTTAGTTCCTCGGGCACGTCTGTTATCATCGGCTGAAGCATTGGAGCGTGGCATGGTTAATTCGAATTATGAAGTCTCTGCGGAAGAGAGTTAAGAATGTTAATTCAATGATTTTAAAAGGGGGGTTGACATTTAGACATCATGGACTGAACGTTAGTATTGGTAGGAAGAAGGATCAGTTTGGAAATAGGACGTTTTATAGAGCCCCGCGTTGTTAGAATATCGACAACTCGAACTTTATCGTCAGATCCGGGATATCCTTTTTGCACTCGTCCAAGACGCCATTCACATGATGGTAGGTTGTCCTCCTTCACGATGACCATGTCGCCTTCTTGGATATTACGGTCTGGTGTCTGCCATTTGTTCCGCTTATGAAGTTCTTTCAGGTATTCATGTTTCCAACGTTGACAAAATTGTTGATTGTGGGTCTTAAGTTTCTGCCACCGGTTTATAATCGTAGCACCAGTAGTTTGGATTTCGGGTTCAGTAACTGCTAGCAATGGTCCACCAACGAGGAAATGTCCAGGGGTCAGCGCCAACGGATCCGTCGAGTCCTCCGACATTGGAGAGATCGGTCTGGAATTGAGACATGCCTCTACTTTCGACAGCAGGGTAGAAAATTCCTCAAACGTATATTTTAAGTTCACTGTAGATTTATAGAAAAGGGTTTTGAAGCTCTTGACTCCGGCCTCCCAAAGACCGCCCATGTGGGGGGCACCAGGAGGAATGAATCGCCATGATAGTCCTTGATGATCATAAGTGGAAGTGACCTTTGCTCTAGTGGCTTCTAGGAAATCATTATTGAGAGCTCTTGACGCCCCTACAAATGTTTTTCCGTTATCCGATTGGATCTGATGGGGACACCCTCTTCGTGCCACAAATCGAGCGAATGCAGCTAGAAACGTGTCAGTTGTCAAATGTAAGTCGAGGCTCCACCCCAAAGCACAAGCCCTTACAAGCTCTCTTAAGGGCTTAACATGCACTTTAGCTTCACCCTAAAACCCACCCCCTCACTCTCCACTCTCCTCCTCAGATCCGCCCGTGTGCAAGTCGGATTCGACGATTATACGGGCGGCACTCAAGCAAACAATCAACATCACCTGCGAGGTGGACGCCAATCCACTCGATAATCTAAATTACAAGTGGCACTTCAACAACTCGCTGGAGAGCCTCATCGAGCTGCCCCAACTTGTCCAGCCCGTGACGCTGCCCATGTTGCAGTTGCCTTCCGGCCCCGCCGGATATTATCAGCGCAGCAAGCGCAAGCACACACAGCAGCAGCAGCATCTCCTGCACGGACGCCATGGACGTGTGGCCACCATGCTCTTCGAGGACGACTACCCCGAGGTGGAGGAGGAGGAGCACGAGTATCAGGAGTATGTGGAGATGCCGTACACGCAAATGGTTTATTCCAACATGGTGCACAAGAATCATGTGGAAAACAAACAGCCGCAACGGAAGCAGCTCCAGCAGCAGCAGCAGCAGCAGCTCCAAGCGAGTGAGCTGCCATCAGGTCACCAGTTGGCCGAGCGCAAGCGTTTGGCTGCCCTGCATAAGCAGCAGCACCATCGTCAGGCGCTGACCACGCCCACCACCACCGTGCCGCCGCCCCTGCACAATGTGTACGCTTACCACGTGGAGAGCTACGACAGTTTCGGCGCCATATCCTGCGTGGCCAACAGCCCGATGGGCCAAAGCCAGCCCTGTTGGTATCACATCCAGCCGGCAGGTGAGTCATTGGGCGGAAAGATAAAAAATTTAATTAATTTCCCATCGAGTGAGCAAAAATGCCAACGCATCGGTCGCAGCATGTTTGCTCAATCCGCGATGCGGTCGCATCGGCGGGCAGGAGGGGGAGCTCTCTGGTCAGTAGATAATTGCTGCGCGTGACGAAGCCGTGGCCAAGTGGCCAGCATTCGTTGCGTGAATCTCGACGCTTTATTTACATTTCGCAGCGTTTTATGTGGCAATTGATTGTCCGGTTGTCCATGTAAAGCCATGTTTGCCCATGACATGGCTGCCATCTGTGCGGTGCGATAATCGGATAAGCAAATGCTTTAAATTGCATCTCCTTTAACTCCTCCCCCCAGATCTGCCCGAGCCGGTGAAAAACTGCTCTGCCTACAATGCCACAGCGAACTCCCTGCAAATCCAATGCATACCCGGCTATGATGGCGGCATACCGCAGCATTTCCATGCCCAGATCTATGATGAACTCAATCGCCAAATCCTCTACAATGCGTCCTATAAATATGCCGAGTTTACGGTGAAGCGTCTGCCCAGCGATTCGGTGTTCGTGATACGCGTGACAGCCGTGAATGCCCAGGGACCCAGCAAAGTGGCCTATCGGCTGCGCGGACGCACGCTATCCGCACCTCTGCTGCGTACAGGTAAGTGCAGCCACCCCCCTCCAGCCCCCCTCCCCACGGATGCTCATTGTTTGTCCCAACTGCACAGCCTCCTCGACCGCTGTGCTGGTTCAGTTGACACCGCTGCTGGGCGCCTTGGTTGGCGTGATTGCCACTTTGTTCCTGGTGGCCATTTGCGTGGTGATCTTTATCAAATTCCGCAGCAAGCGCAATCGTCGACATGCCAACGGCGATGCAACCACCACCGAGGCGGACAAGGGCAGTGCCGAGCCGCTGTCCCGCAATATGGGCAGCCATTCCAGTTTGGAGGACAAAAATCCGGATGTGGTGCCGCAGGAGGCCAACAGCGAGGATGAATTCCATTTGGAGGAGAAGGCATTCGACCGACTGAATATGGAATCGCAGCGCATTTTGTATACGCCGCCAACGCGCATTAATAGCGCCTCGCCACCGCCGCCGCCCTCGCTATCGCCCACATTTGGCAAACAGGTGAGCAGGGAATTTCGAATTTGCATTTGTGTTTGTTGGGTGTGTGTGAAAAAAGTGACAAAAACTATTGCCTGCTTTTAGGCCGGCACAAAAATTACATTTTTGTCAACTCACTGTGGGACAGAAATCTCATTTATTGGCCGAAACTCAGGAAGATGAAATTTCTAACAAAATGTTTTTAAAACATTGAACTTAACAAGCTATTTAGCGAGCATTTTTTACTTATTAAAAAAATCGTCGAATTAAATTTGACCCAAATCTTTCAGGGAATTAAATGGTTCATAATATAGTAAGGAACACTGTTAAACATGTTTTCCATGAGTAACGGGTATATCAGGGGCGGTTAGAGCCGACTTTAACTTACGCTCTCGTTTTGAAATGTTCTTTTCCTCAGGGCGCAAAATTCGTAATAAAGATTTCTAGTTACCGTCAATAGAATAAGGTATAAGTTGTAAGGTTTAATGAGCGCCGTGGGTTTAAAGTTTCTTCATTAAATTTCAATTTCCCCTTTTAATTTGCATTGAAAAATCGTTGGAGGCCAACGAGCTGATGCAAACATTGAACTTAAACTATTATTTTTATACACTTGAAAAGTGTATTATAATTTACTTGAAGTGTGCAACGCATAGAAGGAATCTCCGACCACATAAAGTATATATATTCTTGATCAGCATGACGAGCTGAGTCGATTAAGCTTTGTCCGTCCGTCCGTCTGACCGTCTGTCTGTTTCTGCGCGAACTAGTCTGCCTCCAGTTTTGGAGTTATCGAGCTGGAAACTTTGCACAGAGTCTTCTTTTTACTGCACGCTGCTAATATGTCGGAACCGACCCGGATCGGATGACTACTTCTTGAACTGCCGGCGCCTGAATGGTTTCCTTCGTTCGGAAAAAATGGATTTTAGTAAACAAGTTTGTTCTCAATAACTTGCTCTCTGAAACACGGTCATGGGTGAGCCTTAATGTTTTTAAGCTGATCTGCGAAGTTTGGAGTCCGGGAGTCGCTGAACCGTTGGAGACAAGCTATTTCAAGTGTATCAAAACAGATTTTACAGACGAAGTAGCTTTGCCTTTCTCGTTTAAAATATTTTATGCAAAGCAAAGTTCGGGATAGGGGGACTCGGATACCATTTATTTGATTGGCGCGTTGCGGGCAGAGCTGGACTGTAAGCTATTTAAACGCCGAGAAAAATGTGCTCTGCAAAATATGTGGGGACACAAATGCTCATTAAGGGACTACTTAAACTGCACAAATGGATGGTGTATTGAAATTATTCAGACTACCATGTAACTAGGAAATAAATGTGTGCGGAAAGCAAAAGAGACTTAATGATCAATATGTGGGTCTATGAAAAAATGCCGCTATAATGATTTGTATTGCCGATAAAGAAATTTATGGACTGGTAAAGGCATTTTTGATATTCAGCTTCATAAAATTTCAATGAAATTGAGTTCTGATCCTGAGGGCGTGAGCACAGACAAGCTTATCGAAATAACCAAAATAAACAAACTTTTATAAATAAATATACTCTTTTATAATTTATTTTTTTTATTTTTTTGCCCGGCCATTTACATCAGTTTTTCACCAGCTAACTTTTGTAAGAATGACTCTCAATGAAGCATATATTAGTTTTGGTTTGGTGTTCTGCTCATATCTATATCCATGATTAGTTAAAACCCTTGAAAGCAGAGCGATTAAATTTATAAAAATTTTATTTTGGTCTTAGACAATCAAATTTTATAGCGGAACATCGAAGGATCGAGGTGAAAAATACGACCAACGCCACTTCGTTTCAGGGCGAACGCGTTGAGATAGTTTCTGGCACGACAACCGTTTTCAAGTTCAACAACAACGTTTTGACGTCTCTGGGGTTGGCGCGACCACGAAAAGAGATTTTTCTGTGGAAGGAGAATAAGAGTTAGTGTGGCTGACTTACCAGGCTGGCATGAACTTAAACCTTGAAATTTCGAATTTTGGAATTTTGTTATGGTAATTAGAATTTTTACGATTTTGCACATTAGGTCAGAACATTTCCAAAAAAAATATTTTTATATAAGGGACGTTTGAGTCTAATGGACATTAAACAAGATGATCGTTTGTACAGAAGAATGTTTTTTAATATATGAAAATCTTAGATTTTTAAAAAAATAATGTTATATTTGGGTAACAATTAGTAGCACCATAATCCTTAAACAACGCTCGTAATCGATCACAAGCAGTTAAAATATTACAAAAAACTTCAGCCGACCTGACGTTACGAAGTAAATTTTGAGTGAGTTTTGACATGTCTTTAGAAAAATCACGGAACTCTATAAAATGCCAAGCTTATGTGTAATATGTTTAACGCGGTTAAGG
Organism: Lordiphosa stackelbergi; assembly: GCA_018904235.1. Lineage (NCBI taxonomy): Eukaryota > Metazoa > Arthropoda > Insecta > Diptera > Drosophilidae > Lordiphosa > Lordiphosa stackelbergi. The sequence goes on from JAEIFU010001226.1 coordinate 23,192, forward strand.
GACGGGCTGATATGACGTAAAAACGGGTAGGTAGAAAGAGGAATCATTGACCATAATATATATATTCTTGATCGGTATCACCACCAGGTCGATTTAGCCTTGTCCGTCTGTACCATCCATCAGTCCGTCAAACCCAACGTCCATCTGTCTGTATGAACACCTAGATCTCAGAGATGGTAAGAGATACAGGTTTGACATGTATGGTTAGAACAGAATGCTTCATTTATCTACACGCGGATCAAGTTTATTGTTTGCTAAATTTTGGCCAGGCCCCCTCCCTCCCCCGCAATTTTGAAGGAAAGTATTAATCTCAACATTGTTTAAAGATAGAAGATTTCGTACCTTCTAGAGAGATAGTTAGTAAATAGCAAATTGAATCGATTTGCCGAAAGAATGTTAAAGATCGGATGAGCATTTCTTCTATATATGATAAAGTGAAAGCCCCCCTCTACCACCTAATGTTTCGATTACTATTGGGCAGCGGGAACAGTGTTAAAAATGTTTTTCATGAGTAACGGGTATCTCATCGGTTAGAGCCGCTTTTTTATACCTTTTTTTTAATAGGATTTGCAATAATACAATTTTATTTCCCAGGCTGCCCTATTCTATCCAATATTTTCTCAATTTTTGTATTTGCATAAGTACGTTACGTTCCTTAAATTTCCTCATTGTATTTATGTTTGATTTAATTACAAAATAAATAGAGAGGGTTTTGGAAACCTTACAATTTATTTTAATAATTTTTATTCCAATTAAAAACGAGATATAATTTTAACCCAGAAATAAATGCTCCATTTTGATCTAAATCCAACAATCTTGGATTAAGATCGTTTATACTGGACTTTAAGATGTGACAATTTCATTTTTTAATATGAAAGAGAAGAGCCATGTTCTCAATTCCACTTCCACAAAATTTTTGTGATTTAAAACCAATTTTAGTACTAGATTTGCTCTCTAAATCAGGAGGGTGTGGCGGGTGTTTTAAGTTATTAACACTAATTTTCTTCTTTCTAAAAAACAGGCAGATTGCATTACAACCAAAAATTGTGTTTTTGTTTACAAAAAATCTTTATAAACATATCATACGATTCAAGTTCAACGAAGTTTAAAAAAGGGGGATAGTTCGGTGTCTAATCTCCCAAAAACAGGAAGGGGTCCACTCCGGGTTTCAGGTTCGAAACATTTGGTTCAGGTTCGCGAATAGTTTTGTTTTATCGCTAGTTCGGACAAGATTAAATTGGAAATTACTTCAAAATTTTAATCATTAGGGGGCGCGCACACATTTATCTGAATGATGAACTGACTGAAAAACTTAAGGCTGATCTTGACATAAAACACCGCTCCGCGCGTTGCTACCTATCTTTTAAAATCTTTAAAATTTAGTTGTAAGCTCAGCATTGCGGAATTAATCAAGCATTTTTGTTTATTTCGGCTTGCTGTGCTGCTAAAGTATCATGGCTAGCCGTCAGTTTATCTTTCAGTTGCAAGTGTGCTCGCGCTTTAATGGAAGTTTAGAATCTTGACATTTTCTATATAATATTAGAGTATTCCAGTAAACTTTTATCAATAGTGGCTCTCTGGCGATTTGGTCTCAAGAAGAGTTAATACAAGATGTACAATATTTTAAAGTTTATACAATAATAGTTTTTCCAAAGCCTTAATACATATGAATTTTGAATGACTTAAATTCCGAGAAAAGGATCAAGGAAGTCGTTTACCGATTTGATATTTGTCACTTTTTCTTATGTTTTTTTTTTTTGCTGCTTAGCGAAAGATTGATTTTCATCAGAAGATGGAAATGGTGCAGAATCATTCATGCTTTTATTTATTATTTCCTTTTGACGATTATACAATTCAGCAATGCGATTATTAGCTTGGATCCCAAGATTCCGTTGTAGAAATTGGGATTGAATTTAAAATGTGAGAACGTTTTTCTATGAACTTTTTAAATATGTGTATTGGAAATTTATAAATACTAGAAACAATTTAGTAGAAATATATTTTTGAACCGAACCCTTTTAGAATTTTTTTACTCCGGTTCGGGCTTAGGTTTGGATAGAAAAATTGGTTCTGCTCCGGCTCAGCTTTGGTTCGGTCTTCCTAAAAGTGACGGAGACTCCGACTCCGGAGCGGTTCAACACCGAACCGGTTTGCAGCCCTGGTTTTTATAAGATTGCAAGATATTTTTAATTTCGATTTTAGATTGAATTTTTCTCACAAATAATCCATGTTTTGCTTGAATTGCGATGGTTACTTTTGGGCACTCTTAAAGCAATCGTGCCAAAATAACCACGCAATTTAGGTTTCTTTTCATTTATGTACGAATGTGTTTAAAAATTTTCGAATTTCTATTCCAAAATACAAAATAAAATTCCAGCAGCTGTTGCATTCCTAGTTTTCACTAACTCTTTAATTTTTTAATAAAATTGGTATTCAATACCATTTCCCATAACCCAAACAAAAAATTGGAACTTTGTCAAAAATTTCAGCTTGCTGGCCCAGTGTAAAACGAAAAAGTGTGCCTTAAGCAGTTGCCACTTTTATTCTAGCTTCGTCAGAAACAAACAGTAGCCCCCATTTCGGAACACTCTTGGACCCAGTTCTTATCCATAAAACAGAATTTATTAGTACGCATTATTGACACTTTGCCAAATTGATTTAGGTGCCCAGGCAGGAGCAGCAACTAAAAGTTGCAGACTTTCTCCTCTGCTAGTTAACATTTTGGGGCCAATTAGCCAGAAACCGTAAATAAATTACACAAATTAGTTTCGGGTTTTTTCTGTCCTTGTTGTTGTTGTTGTTGTCCTGGCCAACAAGTTAGCAAACAGGAACTTTTGCGCTTTATCATTGTTGTTTTTGGGCAAACATCAAATTTTGATGAGGCAAATGTTTTTGCCAGTCCGAGGCGAAAGTTAAATTTGCTTCAGTTATTTTTTTTGTTTTTGTTGTTAGTTTGTGGTGTTGCTGCTGTTGGTCAAGCTCATTAGGAGTCGCTTTTAGTGTTTTGTCAGCCAAAATTTGAGTTTTAATTATTCATTTTCCTGTCCTTTCTTGCAGTACGGTGAACTCTCGCTGACCACGAATCCCGCCTTCAGTCTCTACAATACGCCGCAAAGGGCTCCGGCCGCCCAGCGTCCTGTTTATACCGCTCCGCCGCCTTTGCTGTCTACTCGCACCCCGCCCAATATCTATACCCGCATACCCGGCAGAGGCTCTGCGGGTGGACCAAATGGAGGAGCCACCACCACGGCCACATATTTGCCTGCCTATGAGACACGCACGTCACCCACCTCGCCGTACGGTTCGACTACCACCTGTACCATGCCCCTGTTGAGTGGCCAATCCAATGGCTCACTGCAGACTCAGAGCAGTGCCGGCACCTCGTGCAATACCCTACCACATCCGGGTAGTCTGCACTCGGGTGGCATTTCAGCTGCTTTAACCAGCTCAGTGACCAGTGGTAATATCACCATCGGAGCGGCCCAATCCCTGCTCACCTCGCCAAGAACTCACACTGCCTACGGCAACCAGTCGCCACTTAGCTCGCTGCTGGGTGCGGGGAACTATGAGACGGTGACCTCCTGAGAGTTACCCAAAGAGGACATCAAATGTCAGATTGTCTGCATTGGAGGGAGCAGTACGTGCACAACACTGGGCGCAGAGCGTACCACCATAGTCTAAGGAAGGACGCGAAGGTAACTCCCACAACTGTATTATAGTAGTTAAGCAGACCATTGTCTTAGCTTCGGAACAAAAACAAAAAACAAAAAAAACCTACAAGACTTCCAGATGGCAAAACAAATATCGGTTCAAGCTGAACCACGATATAGCTAGATTATATAGTTTATATGTATTAGAGATGTTTAGAACCACAAAGAACAAAGAAGTGAACTATTTATGCATTTGTGTTAAGGCGGAGCAGGGAATGGCCCCAGCTTAATTTAAACTAAATTGAGGTTAGGGGGACAGACTGAAAGAAAAATGATTTAGGATGAAAGAAATTTCGAAAAGAAAACTGCTGCTAGAGGTAGATTTGAAATGCGTGTACGAGGGTCACTAACAAAATAGGGTACATAATAGCAAAGAGGTAAGGCCGTTCTATAATTACTTTAAGCCAGCATATATTCTAGTTCGAGTACCTATAATTTAATAGATGTCTAGATAACTCGGCTTGTATTTTACTTGTCTCTTTATTCGTTCTTGAACTGTTTCGGCACGAAAAAACTTTGAAATTTGGCTTATGCCCTTGTTCCACACATTCAACCTTGCTCTTGCATTGCACCTGGCTCTTGGGTCAAAAAGTGAGAGTGTACTGGTGCGCGAAAATAATGCGCCCTGAAATAGCTTCGACCTGACCGCATGGAACGCATGCCAGCAACTGAAGAGCTGTTAACTCTGTTGGCCTAAGCCTCGGCAAGCGTTCGGAACGTGTCGGTGTGAATAGCGAAAAGTGTTCGACCCCCAAGACTAAGCTGTTGTCACTGACCTCATTCCTTGTGGGTATTTCCTCATTAGAGATAAATGTCAAATCGGGTGATCATCCGCTACCAGAGTTGCCAAAAGTAGCCCTTTTTCCCACAAAATATCGACTGTTAAATATGCTTAAAATTATTAATTTAAAATAACTAAACAATGTCGAATAATTAGAAATAATTGCAGGCTCTGATAAAACTAAATAATTTCCGGCTTTTCAGCTTACAAAATAGCTTTATCTGGTGGGAAAAATAGCTCTTTTGGCAACGCTGTTCGAGACAAATGATCAAGTCACAGTTACAGCATTTAGCTTTTTACAGCTATCGTTCAAAGTGTCACCAATAGAAACAGCTGCTGTGTCCACGGCGCTGCCAGGGTTGGCGAGAGAAAGTTTTAGCTCGTGGGAAGTGGGTTCAGCACAGTTTGGAGAAGTTCATGATCCCTGAAACTAAGTTGGGCCAAGGTCAAGAATGTTAAAATGTCATCATAATCATATTTCTTCATTTTGGATATAACTTAGAAGTGACAACTTATTCCGATGGGTGGGCCGCGTACGTTGCAGTGTGACTGTTAACGCGAACAAAGTACCACCCTTTATCAAAATACCACCAAATGTGAAACGGTCACACTCCGCTGATTTGCTTGCATTTGATATTAATTAATTGGTTTTGCAAATATTTAGGGATTTTTGGTTATGTGGGCAATGCAAAATCTTACTGTTGGTTTGCAAATTTATCGATGATTTTTGTCGAGCTTTTGCTGACATTCCGACGGGGTGGGTGTCGGAAAAATTACAAACAATTTTTTCTGCTACCACCCCATCGGAATTATTGCCAGTGCGGCACTACGAGATTTCCGATTGGTATGAACGGAAATTTTAGTTTGAGTTCACCGAGCGTAGGAGGCCTGTCGGATTACCTTTCCGACACCCTTTTTTATATGGAGTTGACACCCAGCTAAATCGATTTGTTTGTCTGAGTACTAAGCTTTAAGAATTATTTTGAATTTTTGCCAGTGGAACAAGGGTTTTTCCTAAGCAAGACCTCTCACTGTCGTGTTGAAAAATCTAGGGACAGTTCTGTCTTACCATAGAGAACTAACAGCAACGGCATTTTATGTAGAAGTGCACAAAAATAAAATTCTTTTTTCAAAGCAACATTTTATGCAGGGAAGGAAAACACGGGAATGTTAGATGCTCCGGCACAGTGGCTTATAAGTCTATAAACCGAGTCTGTGGTGATAAAAATTTAATAGCTTTAATTTCGATAAATAAAATTCAGTATTCATTACTGCGCCACATTCATACTCACATGGTTTCGGAATGCTTAAACTTAATTTTTTCCATTATGTCGCTTTGAGGTACGTTCTAACGTTCATTCTAATCATTAGAAACAATGTTTATGCTATGAAATTTATGTTTTCTTAAATTTGCAAAGTCAAATTGGGTCCTGTTTATGCAGCGTTTGAAAATTCACAAAACGACAAGCTGTTAAGTAGATCTGAAGGCATTTCATGAATTGAAATGAAGGCGACATTATAGTCAACTTTCGTGGTGTTTATGTTTATACACCAGAGAACTGCAAAAATCACTATTTTCTTGATTGCCTCATATCCAAAAATTCAAAAACTCAGCGTTGAATATATTTAGATCTTACCGGCAAACGCATCGATCGGTTAACCCAGAGTTTTTTGATCATACATTTATGTGCATATTTATTCATTGAACAAAACTCAGCATTTAATATATTCAACTCATACCAGCAAACACATCGAGCAGTTGAGGTAGAGTTTTTTGTTCGATCGAACACTGTCAGCAGCTTCGTCTGAGCCTATGCGTCTTTGTCAGAGTTTATTCATACGGGGTGATTCTTTCTCACTCTCGCAGTGGCGCCCGAGCAGGGAAAATCAATCGTCGTTGAGCCAATCGAACAAAACACCCAAACTGATTGGAATAATAAGAACATGATTAAAATCAGAGTGCCAACGATATGATTGAACAAAACCAAAGAATATCCATACTTTGTGTTGTTCATTGTTTAAACTTTGATACAAATCAACGGCGAACTTGTTGTGTATGCAAGATTGATGCATAGAGCGCAAAGCCAATTTATTCCGGTGTTGATTAAGGTAAGATCCTTTTGCAATCGATCAAAGCTGTTCTCTGTTATGCACGCACATTTCGTCCCATTTCATAAAATGATTTTGCAAAATGAGCATAGCAAAAACTTAGTCAGAGATAAGTCTATGATTAACATTTATCAAATATCAATGTAAAAGATTATTTAAAGTAACAGGAACGGACCATACATATTGCTAACTTACTTCAAAATAATCGTTTTTTTCAAACGCGTGTAAAGCTCTCAATGGATAAAACCCAGAGAAAACATCGACTTAGCTTCGAGTTTACATCTTGGGATTCAATCGAATTATGCGGTCTCGAAACTTGGTCCTAATTTATTCGGCAAAAGATAAGAATGCGGTTGTGGAACCAAACCCCTGGGGTTTGGACAACGAACCGATCCCTCGTCGAAATTGCAGTTAATTTGCGATTAATTATGTACTTCGCTTAGTTAATGAACAAAGAAATTGGCAAATTCGAATGGAAATCCGGTTTGGTTCGATTCGGTACGGTTCTGTATGATTGGCCTCAATTTTATAGACCATCATCAGTTTAAAAGTAGCAAATATATTTTCAGGCTCAACAAGCCTCACGAAATTTGTCCTTGAGGAAAGGAAGTTTAAAATAAATATAGTTGTTAGTGCTAGGTCCTAAGTCCTGTACTACAATTTTGTTATAGAACTAAGCAAGCAAATGTCAGGATAAGGGAACTACGGGCACTTGTAAGGTGGCACCCTTGAGCATTTGAAATCATCAGACTCTTGATAAAATATCAACTCAAGAGAGATATTTTTCCGGAAAAGCTTCTGAAATTACTTAAGGAGATACTTTTCTTTTCTCTTACGTCAGGACTTACTAACCTTATCACCTTAAAACAAACGAGACTATTTGTATAATGACCCTCGTATGCAGGCTTGCTTTCAACCCCAAATATTTAGGCCATTCCGCTCCCTATACATTCTATATGTGTGTATTCTTGACTTTCTATGTGCGCAAAAACCATACTTCAGTGAACATAATGAGCTATGCTTAAACTAGTTTAAATACAAACACTTAAGAATCATTACAAAAACCAACATGTAGAAATATAGCCACAGATTGTACATAAAACTATACTGGTAAGATCGTATATCGACTTAATCTAGCCTTAATTGTAGTCTAAACTAATTCTAGTTAGTCACATTGAATCTACGAAAAGACTATCCCTTCAAAACAGAAAACGAAAACAAAAGCAGAATTATATGGCATATCTAAATTAAATAAATTAAATACCATACATATATATATATGTATACTATATAGGTGTGTATATGCATAGCGAACATCATTTGTTAAATGTGAAAAGGAATTTTATGAAAATCTGTTGTCGAATCTTTATCAAATATATGTGTATGTATGTATATCTATGAACGAAATATGTAACAAATTTGCCACCCGCCCAATTTTCCTATACTCTCTCTCACACACACCCACGCCACACACACACACTCGAAACTAAAAGTTTTCAATGTTCAACATTCTCTCTTTTGGAACCTGCAAGTGCTTTTTCAATGACAAAATCAAATTGTATTGTGACTCGAATTGTAAATGGATAAACAACAAACAAATATATAAGAAATTTAGAATTTTAACCACATTATTTCCGTTTGAGATTTGTAACTAACCCTAGTTTAAATTACGTATTAAAACACAACTGACTTTTGCCAACTATTTGAGTTGTAAGATTTGAAAACAAAACAAAAATCACGTATTTATTTTAACGTTTATTATTTTCAAAGTTTTTTACATGTAATACAAATAAATCTAAAAATACAAAACAAAAAGAAGAATTATGTGCAAAGATTAAAAATAAAGAACAAAAATCTAAAAATGGATGCATTTGTGTGAACGGAGTTTTATTTCATTGCATTTGACATTGACAATCTTCTTACAGCGGATGTAGAACAATTATCAAAAGATAAACGGAGTAAGCCGAGGCACAGGTAATGGAGCGGTTAACGGTAAGTGCTTATAAAGGGTGATTTTTTAAGCTGCTTACGGATTTTATTAAAAAAAAAAAACAATTTAGAAAAATGTATGAAATCTTTATTTGAGTCATTAACATAGTCCCACAAAAAATTGTCTAAGGGCGGTATATTGTACTATCTAGGCGGCCAATTGTTCGCCGAACTCACCTTTCAATTAGGGCTTTGTTTCGCTTGCTGTGTGGCACCGTCTTGTTGAAAGCACATGCCAACCAAGTCCAGCTTTTCCATTTTGGGCAGCTCTTCCAAAGTTTGTAATCATCGCACGGTAGCGCTCTCCATTGACAGAAACGTTCCTGCCTTCGTCATCTTTAAAAAGTACGGTTCAATGATGCCACCGGTCCGGTGTTACTCTAACCCATGTAATATTCCAATTTTGCTGTAATTTGTTTGGTTGCTTAACTTTGTTGTTTGATGCCTCAAGCTGACGTTCAAAAAACAGCCTAAGTGTAATAGAAAAGTGTGGAATATTAGTTATTGAAGACATCAAATGTCTTAATCAACTGTTCCACTCAGTATTCACAGGACAAAGGAAAACAAGGCATAATTTTTTTTCTTGAGTATTAAGAGCGCACAGACAGATCCCCTTTGTTATTTGGACTTTGTAATATCCTTTTTACGATTTTCAGCTCCATTTGATTAACATCTAAGATCAATTTAATCTTAAATGGATATTCTAATATCCAGTAAAAATGGATACCAAAATTATCCAATGGGTCATCAATAAATATCCGTTTTTCCTCTATATGTATATTTAAATCAAACGGAGGTCCACAAATATCGTTTTTTATACTGTGAACATCGCTTTCCATATCATACTGTTTAATTTAATGCAGTTTTGCTATATTATTAGCTACTAGCAGGTACTTGGCGTGCGTTGCTACGCCGCCTTTAGAATTTAAAACACAAAACGGAGAGGTAAAATGTACTTGACAATTGTCATCTATCAAATCTTTTTCTAGCACATTCACCATCCGTCTATTTACCCGTCTTCATGAGAATCTAAAATCATTAAAATAAATTTTACAAATTTTGCGATTTTTTGTCCCGTTTGATCAACAGGTCTCATTAACTCATATTAGAATTTTCTCAAATTTGTAATATTTGAAAATCGATTGACCGACACCGATCAAATCTTTATGATAATCTGAACTCATTATGAAATTTTGTAAATTTGGCAATTTTTGGGACAGTTCGGTCTACACCACATATATTTACACTCTACTATTACAGTCTATCAAATCTTCATAATAATTTTAGGAATAAAAAAAATTAAATTTTTTTTGTTGTTTTATTATCTTAATCGTACACCTACAGTTTACCCATCGACATTGCCATTTTTAAACTTTGCAAATATTTGGTAGAATAATAACACAAGTTTACAAAAAAAGGCCAACTTTTGCAACAGAGAAGATAGTAACCGTTCCTTATGTATTTTTTCGCCGCTGAACTCAATTAAATTGTTCGTTTTCTCCCAGCACGTCAGGTTTACGAGATATTCGCACAAACGTGTGTTTAGCGAGGTTTCTTTACATTTGTTGGTCCTGTAGCCACATTTAGTGTTCTATTCCGACAAAAAATGTTTTTATGTGAGCTGCACTGAATAAAGTTACAGAAAACCAAGCACGAAGTTATGATTTTGCTGATAAGGTACAAATTTTAGACTTTAAAATGGAAAATGTGGTTATTTTTTGATAAAAACCGATTTTTTTCCAAGTTTAAAAATTCTGCAAAATTTTCTGCTGATATTAAAAATCTTAGAAAAAAATAGTTGGTAGTCCTTTGTTTCTTCTTATTTTACTTTTTTTCAGTTTTTCGATATCATCGCGCTTTTTAAAGTTGTAGCCCAAAAACTATAAAAATTTTTGTCATTATTGTACTTTTTTTAACAATATTTAATTTTAAAGTGCCTCAAAATTTACAAAAATTGAAAACTGAAATAACTTTTAGTATCCACTCATTGGTTTGGCACACCATCCTTGTTGTTAACCAAAAAAACAAAATGGTTTTCTCATCATAAGTAGAATTAAACGGAAAATTTCGGACACAAAGCATTTAACTTTGAGAGAGTATAAAAAAAAAAAAAAAAATCATTTGAAAGCTCCTAGGGAAAATTTAATATTGTAAGTGGTTATCGAAAATTTATTAAAATTTCAATACTGAAATCCAAAAAAAAAAAAAATGTGGACCTTTTTTGAAATATGTAGTAATCTGAAGTCCTATGAAAATTTTGAAGTTTCGCTATTTGTTTGACCGTTTGATATATAACTCCAATTTACCGTTGGACCGTTTATATTTTTTAAATTTTTTTTTTTTTTTAATTTTTTTTTTTAAATTTTTTTATTAATTTTTTATTTATTTTTTTTATTAAAATTAATAATTCACAGAAGGAGACTATAGTATATCTTAAGGTAAGACCATTGTACCTAGCTTCACAATTTATATAAAATTTGTATATTTGAAGCTAAGTCCATTAGGTCCATTTATATCCACAGTTGTCGAAGTTAACGGCAGCGATGGATACCATACAAACTATTATCATTCAAAATTATTTGTAATTATTGTTAGCTCTGTAAATCACCTGACCGATCACTTCTGTAGGAAAAAACCAATATTTTTGATGGCTCTGTTTTAAAGCCATTTTTTATAATACTTTGCCGCTTTAAGTCACATTTAAAAGTCAATTTAGCTACTTTTGAGCTTTAAGAGCTGGCAACACTGGTTCCTATTGGTGACACTTGCCCATTCGATACCATATCGATAGAAAACCTAGCCGGTTAGCGGAAAAAGCTAAATATTCTGAAAGTGACTGGGAGGGACATTTGTCACGCAAGCCGAAAGAAGTTTCGTTTCTTCAGAAGAACATTCAGAACATTAAGTAAAGGTTCCCCAAAATGCAAGAAGCACCAAATTGTCATTATTTTTTTCAAACTGACTATAAATATTTTTAAAACTTGGTGAGCGTCAAGAACAGATATCAATAGGCGATCGCAGCAGCTTTCAACTGTGATCGTCAATAGAGTGTGGGTATCGCTGCCGCTATCGACAGCGCTGTTACTCAGTTACTGCTCGGCATTGGTGGAGTGATCGTCTTGACTTAGGCACGCTTTTTTAGGCGCGACTTTTTTTGTTTGGACAAGGTGTGGTCCTTGAATTGCTAAATTTTTGTGAAAAATGGGTTTCCGCTGCCGGACTTTATGGTTGAAAATCATTATCATGCTTAACGGTTGTGGTACAGGTGTTTTATCAAATTTACTGAGTAAGTATGATTTCCCCGTTTGATTACATTATTGATTGTTAATTGGAAGTGAAAAGTGCTTAACAACAACTGTTTGCAACCAGCATGTCAATTTCGGCCTACGATCGCAACCTTTCAGTGAGGGGGCCCAAGGCTATTTCACAAGACGCGCGTTTGTTGCTAAGCTACAATGTAGCCGCTACATAGCGGCTCTTGTTCCGAGCGAATGTTTTGCTATTAACGCGTGTGGACCTGCAACATCAACTTTATATGTGCCACATAAAGTGATCGTCAATATTGAATTCATACTTTACCTTTAAGATTCGGCGTTAAGCTGTAAGAAAGGGAAGCATAAATATAAACGAGAAGACCAAGCTAATTTCGTCTTTGCCGAAGTTTTTATACCCTTGCAAATGTTTTAATATATCAGAGTTTTAGAACGCCAGCATTAAAACGAACAATTTGTATAAATAACCGATAGTTCCTAGGGAAGCTATAAGATACTGTGTGAAAGCTTATAATATTAATAATCGCTAAGTTGGAACACGTCAACGTTAAGAACAAAAAAGTTTTTCTCACTAAAACCCGCTTTTCGACCGATAGTTCCTATGGCAACTATATGCTATATGCTACAGCAGTGTGCAGTAAATAAAAGACTGTGCAAAGTTCCAGATTGTTTTAAAACTGAGAGACTAGTTTTGCGTAGAAACAGACAGACGGATGAACAATGCTCAATCGACTCAGCTCGTTGCCCTGATCAAGAATATATATAGTTTATAGGGTCGGAAATGAATATTGCTATGCGTTGCAAACTTCTGGGCCAAATCATAATACCTTTTGCAAGGGTATAAAAATATTCGGCCCTGTTCCGAAGTTCGACTCTAGATCAGGTATAAGAATTTGAGTCGGAATTGTTTGAGCAGCTAAAACCGATTGCTTAATCCCAAGTGAATTCAATTCGAGAGAAAATTGCGACGGGATCTAGCTTGTCGCTTACGTATAAATTTATACAAATTGAAGCCGACTTGCAATTCGGAACAGGGCCCATTTATAAGCTTTACGTTTATGCTAAGTTGTATCAGGATCAAGCTAATATTGAACTTCCGACCGTTTCCAAATTTGTATAAAATATCTCTCACTTGCAGTAAAGAAACAGGCCGAATCGAAACGATATCAATATGTGAGCAACACTGCACTTATCAATTAGCATCGCGTTTTTCAACACTACTTTGTTCGAGAAAGTGCCGACTTGGCATGAGTCTGCATTAACATTAAAGAAAATTCAGTCGTCATGGAAAGTCAGGTATCCGCTGAAAAGCCGCAGAATACAATTCCCATGGACAGCCAAGAAACTGCGAAAAAGCCGCAAAATTCGATGGCTTTAAATTGTAAAACATCTAGGCAAATGAATCCTCTGTTGGAGGAACTCACGTCAAAGCGTGTACCTCTGCGCATATGGATTGAAAAGGCCGTAAGTTCTGCAGAAAATTAGTTAAAAATTCTCTATCTCACCCCTAATTCCTTCCCTTAGCTCGAGTTTTATAGCCAAAGTCAGATCGATAATTTTATTTTATTCCTGGAGACGGCCATACTCAAGTCTGGCAAGTCGTATGCCGGCTATAAAGATGATCTGGTGAGAACTTACACCCTGCTGGCCGGTCACTTCACACGCCTGGCCTATCGGGAGGCGAACAATCGACGAGCCGCATTGCTGGCCAAGGTCATAAATCTGCTGCAAGTAGTGGAGCCTTTGAAAACAACGGACCGTCATCATTTCATTTGCCGCGGCTATGCGCTGATGTTGTCTCCGGGTCGGGCTCAAGAAGCGGACAATCTGTTTGTATCAGTGCTGAAGAAAACGCCTTACAATTTGCTTGCGCTTATGGGACGTGGATGTTTGGCATACAATCGCCAGGATTATGAAGCAGGTCTGAGTTACTTCAAGAATATTCTCGTTCATTACCCTAGGGGTCCTGCAGATGTGAGAGTGGGCATTGGATATTGCCTCCTTCAGATGGGCGACTTGGAGGGTGCGGACAAATCCTTTGGGATGGCCCTGGAGCGCAATGGTCGCTGTCATAACGCTTTGATAGGCATTGGGCTGCTCAAACTGCAGCAGCTCAAACAGGCAAGCCATCAGGAGGGCATGAATCTGATGTGTGCCGCCTTCGAGCTGCACAATCAGCATCCTGTAGTGCTCACCTGCCTGGCCAGCTATCATTATTATACACGGAAATATGATATGGCGCGTACTCTGGCCGGGAATGCGATAAAACACGCGGATAATCGCGAATTGAAGGCGCTGAACTATTTCCATATAGGTCGCTCCTATCATGCCGAAGGGAACTATGATACGGCCTTCACTTACTATAACATGTCGATAGTTTCCAGTCCGAAAACGTTTGAAGCACAGCATTTCTGTTTAGCCCAGGTGATGATTTGCACGGGAGACCTTTCTGGGGCTGAATCACGCCTACAGATTCTAATCCAATTGAAACCCAATCATCTGGAGGGCCTACGTCTGCTGGCTGCTTTGTATCTGCGCAACAATTCTTCGTCCAAGCTGGACTTGGCCTTGGAAATGTTTAAGAAGGTGTTGGACTTGACCGATAAAATGACTGATTATGATATCTATTTGAAACTAACCAGGACATATGAACGCAAAGAGCTGTGGGCGCCGGCCATTGATTCGTTGTTACGAGCAATACAGATATACGAGCATCAGGAAGGCCCCGTGCCCGTAGAGTGGCTTATGAATTTGTGTGCTTTGCAAATGTATTCCAAACTGCCAGAAAAGGCAGTGCAAACCTTTGATTTGGCCTTAGCCAGAGTTACGCTTGTAAGGGACGCACACTCGGAGAGCAATCTGCTTACTCTACGCTTTAATCGCGCTTGTATGCTGGAGGATCTACACAACGATGAGCTGGCCGAGAAGCTGTACAAAGAAATACTCGAGGAGTATCCCACTTACACGGATTGTTATCTAAGACTGGGCATAATGGCTGCAAACAGAAATCAAATCGACCTTGCTATAAACTACTACAAAGATGTCTTCAAATATGATGAAGACAACATAACTGCCAGGTAGGATGAAACATTGAGAAGTCTGTTATCTTCATACTTAGGCGAATTTATTTTATTTTATAATTTCAGAACCCTATTGGGATATACCTACATGAGACAGGGTCTAAACACATCGGCCGCGCTCAATCTCAACCTGATACTGCGTCTTCCAGGCCACAAATATGATGCCTATACCTTGATTGCGCTGGGTAATCTGAGTCTAAGGAACATAAAAAAGCCAAATGTGCGGGAGATAATAGGACAGCGAAACGTCTTCAGGAGAAGGCGTTGCGAAATTATCGCAAGGTAAGCGAGTTCGAAAACACAATTGGGCCAATATATTTGTGAGCGCGCGAAATGATGTATAATTTTTAGTTAAGTTAACAACTTTGCGAATGACTTCAACAAATTATGTTTGATGCATTTTAAAAACGAATTGATTTTATCGAGATTGTTGTAACCCTAGGGCACCATCTGAATCCCCAAACGCCATGTATTATAATCTGCAACTGCAAAAGTATATGCACAGCGGCAACGAACTTTCTTTTGCTCATAACTTTACTATCAGTTATCCGAATTTTATCAAACGCGAATCTTTAAAGAATGTTGTAATAAACCTTTTGCGATCCCTAAGATTTGGTAGCATTTCCTCAAGTAAATCCCTTTGCCGAGTCCAAAAATATTTTAGTGGGGCCAAAAAGCTAGTTTTTTTTTTTTTAAAGTGTTACAACTAGACAGCGGATTTTATGCAACTTTTTAAATAAAGGCAGATTGAGGTGAAAATTTGGATTTATACTAATTAAATAACCCACTTTCCATTGAAAACTGCATATCCAATATATGCAAAATATGTAAAATATGCAAAAAGTATGTAAAAAAATATGTAAAAATATGTGCAAAATAAAACGAGAAGGCAAAGCTAAACTTCGTCATTGCCGAAGTTTAATTATACCTTGCAAAATTGTTATAATACATACAGATGTTTAAGAACGGCCAGCCGATATATAAAACAAAAAAATTTTTTTTTCTCTAAAAAAAACCCACTTTTCAAACCGCTAGTTCCTATGGCAGCTATAAGATATAGTCGTCCGATTTTGACAAAAAACTTCCAAATCTTTGTAAAAGAGCATTACATTATACCGCTGAAGTGAGAGACGTTAGCATTAAAAACAAAAAAGTTTTTCTCACAAAAACCCACTTTTCGACCGATAGTTCCTATGGGTAGCTATAAGATATAGTCATCCCATCCGGTCGGTTCCGACATATTAGCAGTGTGCAGTACAAAGAAGACTCTGTGCAAAGAAAATTTCAGCTCGATAGCTTTAAAACTGAGAGACTAGTTCGCGTAGAAAGACAGACAGACGGACGGACAGAAAGACGGACATGGCTCAATCGACTCAGCTCGTCACCCTGATCAAGAATATATATAGTTTATAGGGTCGGAAATGAATATTTCTATGCGTTGCAAACTTCTGGACAAAATTATAATACCCTTTGCAAGGTATGTAAAAATATGCAAAATATGTAAAATGTATAAAAAATAAAAATTATTATAAATATTAGAAACATGGCCAATATAGACGATTTAATAATAATTGAAGACCGAACGATCAAAAATCGCGAAAGTTGGACATTTTCTTATAGCTTTAATGGTCAAATTGAGCGTTCTAATATATTGGAAAATTTTTACATTTTTCATAAGAGCTTAGATTATTATGAACATTTAATAGACGGCAATAGTTAACGAGTAAATACTGTAAAGGAACAAATGGTCAAAAAAATCGCGAAATATCAAAAATTAACATTTGAGTTTCATAAGTATCATAAAGACGCGTGGCCAAGAAAATCAACGGACCAAAGATAATCGTGAAGATTAAATAGATAGCAATTGAAGATGCGTAAATAAGAGGTGTAGACTAAAAACCGCGAAATTTGTCAAATTTTTATTTGAGTACTTATGAAAGCGCAGGCGTAAATAAATAAGAGGCGTTGATTGAATAATCCAAAAATTGGCCATTTTTTCGTATGACCTATGATTATTATGAAGAGTTGATGGATGGCAATGTAGACGGGTAAATAGGAGATGTAGATGGAACGGCTCAAAGAATCACGAAATTTGCAAATTCTTCATTTGATTAAAGATAATTTTGAAGACTTAATAGACGGCAATAGTAAACGATATATATAGGAACCGGATAGCCGTATAGTCAAAAACTATTATTTGAGCTTGGTTTTGCAAAATTTGCAAAATTTTATGATTTTTTGGGAATCATTAAGATTTGATGGCGATTGTAGACGCGTAAATGGTTGGATCCAACGGTCCGAAAGTCGCGAAATTTCTAAAACTTTTTTTAATGTGGACGGGTAAATTGGCGGGTATACAAAATTTTATGATTTGTTTAGACTATCACGAAGATGTAATGGTTGGCAATTAAAGACGGGTAAATAAGAGACTATATTCTTTAGCATTGGATGGATGGAGCATTATGTATATCGCGGTTCAGTAGTGTCATAATCATGACTATGTTATTATAATTTGTGGTATTGGAAAGCAGTTTCTTGAGTAATTAGCGGTCTTATTACCATGGAGAATCCTTAGCTTCGAATGGCTCTTGTATGCATTAGGAAAAAGAAGAAAAAATAAAGGAGAAGATAATCCCAGCCACACAAAAAAAGTATTTTTCGGGTCTGGAGGTCAGTACCCCACCAAAAAAAATATTTTTTCGGGTCTGGAGGTCAGACCATGTTTACTATATGTTTTCGGGGTCGCTGAATCCGAATCCGAGGTCCAAAAAACCCCAGCACGTCAGGGTTCTGACATAACCTCAAAAAACCTCATACAAAATTATATTCGAGTCCGTGGGTCAGACCATGTTTATTATATGTTTTCAGGGTCGCTGAATCCGAATCCGAGGTCTAAAAAACTCCAGAATGTCAGGGTTACGACATAACCTCAAAAACTTGATAAAATAGGAATCGAATGACTTAAGTATACGAACTCAAAAATTAATCGATTGGAATAGACGATCTAAAAACCAGACGCATAAATCAAACAGCAGACTCTTGTTTGCTACTATAGCGGGTTCTTTTCTCATCAAAAGATCTATGCAGTGATTTACGCTTTCTATCTTCTTTCGGTGTATCTCGCTTCAACATCCAACAGAAATCTGCCATCATATTTTCATCCCACCTCCCTTGATATCGAGTTTCCATAACTTTTATATCTTGGTGAAAGCGTTCACCTTGCTCTTCACTAAAATCACCTAGATTATTTGGAAATTTGTCTACATGTGCATGCAAAAAATGTAATTTCAAATTCATCAGGCATCCTAGCTTTCTAAAATCTTCAACCATTTTGCCAACAATCTTTTTATACTTTGGACTTTTGTTATTTCCTAAAAAGTTCTGTGCCACGTCTTTAAAACTAAGCCAGGCTGCTTTCTCAAGTCGATTCATTGTACGAATGAAATTTATATCTTTGAACATACTTCGAATTTGTGGACCGTCGAATACTCCTTCTTTCAACTTAGCCTCAGAAAGTTTCGGAAATTTGGATTGAAGGTATTGAAAACATGCCCCTGATTTATCAAGGGCTTTGACGAATTGTTTCATGAGACCAAGCTTTATATGCAACGGAGGAATGAGAATTTTCGATGGATCCACAAGAGACTCATTGATGATGTTATTAGAACCTGGAGTTAGCGATGATCTTACTGGCCATTGTTTCGTCTTGCTGTAGTGATTTTCTCTATTTCTACTATCCCACAAACACAAATAGCAAGGATATTTAGTGAATCCTGACTGTTGTCCAAGCAGCATGGTTATTATTTTTAAATCTCCGCATATTAGCCATAAATGCTTTTCATATTGAATTTTCTGTAAAAGTGTTTGCATATTCTCATATTTCTCTTCCATGACAGTAGAATGAGCAATCGGTACAGGAGCATAAACGTTCGTGTTGTGAAGTAATACCGCCTTTATACTTCGTTTCGAAGAGTCTATAAAGAGTCGCCAATCAGAAGCTTTGTAAGAATTCTCTTTTAGCTGATTTATGAGACCCTCGACATCGGTACAAAATACTAAAGATAAATCTTTCTCCTTCGTGAAAAATTTACGGAATTCGAAGTCTCGGTCTCGATAAGTAGAAACTTTTGTTTTAGGTTCTAGAAGATTTTTCTTTTTCAGAAATGAAGCCAAAAGCTCAGAACCATCTTTTGGCAAACCTAAATCTCTAACGAGATCATTTAACTCAAACTGCGATACCAATGAAGGAATTGAAGGTACTTTTTCATTTGACGTGTACTCTGAGTCCCTGCTATTGTTGTCGTCGCTCGAAAAATCACTTTCATCATCTAGTTCTCCGGATTCGATACCTTCGGTAACACGATCAATATTGGATTGGCATTTAACTTGATCAACTATAACAGGAGCCGTCATTGATGGAGCATTGTTATACACAATTTTTTGTTTGTTTTTTATGTTGATGCCTTTAATATCATTCAAGCAAAAGTAACAGTCCTCTGCACTACTAGGTTTTCTCCAAATTGCTGGAGTGATGAATTTGATGTTCTCTTCATTTTTGTTCGCCTTCCATCGATACAACATCTTTTTGCACATGTTGCAAATGACATGCGGAACCCAGCTATTATGTTGATCCATCTTTGAATTGAACTTTTTTTCGTATAAGTTGCAAATATTATCGTCAATCGTTTTTTGCAAAGATGTCACTTCATATTTGGAACAAACGTAACAAAAATTGTCATGATTCGCATGACAATCATGTGATTGCAGAACCTCGCGCCGCTTTCTTGTAGCATTAAATTCCACATTAGCCAAGTCACCAACTAATGTGAAACTGCGGTCGCTTGATGACGACGCCTGTGGGCCCGCTTTCTCACCCTGACCAGCCGCCGATACTGAGGATCCGACTCTCTGCATCGTAAAACGCTTGCGTGCGCCTGCCATGACGGCATGAAAGACGTAATCCAGGGACTTAGCCGGATCACAGGCACACTCCGTTGCCCGCCGTCACCGCGAGGAGGTGCCCTGGATGCAGACACACGTCGTAGGTCGGATGAATAAATTTTGCGAGTTTCTTTGTAAATCAAAATCCTGACGTGCTGGAGTTTTTTTAGACAACGGATTCGGATTCAGCGACCCCAAAAACATATGGTAAACATGATCTGAGCCCAGAACTCGGAAAATAAAAATTTTATCAAGTTTTTGAGGTTATGTCGTAACCCTGACATTCTGGAGTTTTTTAGACCTCGGATTCGGATTCAGCGACCCTGAAAACATATAATAAACATGGTCTGACCCACGGACTCGAATATAATTTTGTATGAGGTTTTTTGAGGTTATGTCAGAACCCTGACGTGCTGGGGTTTTTTGGACCTCGGATTCGGATTCAGCGACCCCGAAAACATATAGTAAACATGGTCTGACCTCCAGACCCGAAAAAATATTTTTTTTTTGTGTGGCTGTGTCTGTACACCGTAAATAAAAATTTATACTTTTTGTGCTTGCTCTCGCTTTCAACATCAAATTTTGTGGGATGTGTTGAACAATCGTTAGAAAAAAAGAGAAATTTGCATAATTTTATTTGTAAAGTAGGGTAAATATTCGGGTAAACAAAACGTCGTCGTAAACAAAGAACGGTCCAAAAAATGTTCAAAAAATTCCAAATTTCATACGAGTTTAGATTGTCATAAAGACGTATAAACATAAGGGTAAATGGACGGGTAAATAGAAGGTGTAGATCGAACGACCCATAAAATTTCAATTTTAAAAATTGTATAATGAGTTTTAAATCAATGGCTTTGATTATTATAACGACGGGTCAATAGACGGATTGTAAAGATGGGAAGATTTAAAAACTGTCAAAAATTTCTCAATTTTAGTATAAGGGCCACAAAATCGCATAATTTGCTAAGATGATAATATAGATTTTATAGATGACAATTGTAATGTAAGCTGAACTTCTTCGATTTGTGTTTAATATATATCCGGAACGGCTAGTGGCACCTGTGGTTAATTTGAAACTAGTCTGACTTAAAAACTCTGAGGATTATATCGATAGTTTCGAATATTCGTTAATGGATTTTATTTCTCTTTTATTTTTTAAATTTTAAAACTCATCTAATCCAATCTATGGACTCTTCTACAATTGAACTCACAACTCCATTTCATTCCATAATTTTCACATCTCTCGCCCTTAGGCTTTGGAGCATAGTCCCAACAATCTGTGGGCAGCCAATGGCATTGGAGCTGCTTTGAGCTCGCTTGTTTTTGTAAAGGAAGGAGAGTCCATTTTTAAGCAGATCTTGGAGGACAGCGGCACGCAATGTCCTCAGGCCTTACTGAATTCCGCTAATGCGGCCCTAGAACTGCAACAATTCAAGCTGGCCACTCAAACCTATAAGCAGTGTCTGCAGGAATTCCTATCCCCCAATGATGTGGACTGCATGACATCCTTGGCACTATCCCTCTATTCTGATAATCTTACCAGGGAGGCCAAAATGTGGCTACTCAAAGCGCGTCACGTTTCTCCACACCATCCTGAAGTGTTGTACAATCTGGGCTTGGTCATCAAACAGGAGAGTGTGATGATCTCTGAGATGGCAAGACCTGAGTTGGCTGAACTGCTGAAGGCCGAGCAAGAGTTGAAGGTGGCTAACCGGTGAGTGAACAATGAGAATTCGATATGTATAAACACTGACGACAAAATTGCTTTTCTTAGTTACTTCGATTACCTGTCCACAACTGACCTAAATCAGAGCAGGCACTTTGTGTATTTGGCTGGAAAACAGGCCAACCAATGTCGCAAATTCTTGGTTGATCTGTCGGAGAAGCTATATCGCGCCCATGAAGAGGAATTGATGAATAATTATCGGCATCGTGTGCAACAGCAACAACATCAGGAGTGGCAACAGCAAGTGGCGCAGGAGAAATTACAGCACGAGGAAAACGAAAAGCGTCTTCGAGAGACTATAACACTCAAGCGGCAAATCGTTCTGGAACGCACCAAGAAGATGCTTACCCAAGGCCTTGAAGCAGAAGAGAAACCTGCAGGCAAAAGGGGACGTGGACGGCCGAGAAAGAAGGTTGTCGAAGAGCTCCCGTGTGAGAAGGAGGGGGAAAAGGTCGAGGATTCAGTGCCGGGTAAAACGCAACCAAAAAAGAGGGGGCGCAAGCCGAAGGCCTCCCCGGGCTCTGATACTGCTACGATTAAGAAACGAAAAGCCCCCAAATCAAAAGCCATAATTTTAGATGAAGAAGAGGAGCAATCCGAACAATTCGTAGAGCCGACTGAAACGAAGCCTAAAAAAAGAGGTCGTAAACCGAAGATCATTGCGGGCTCTGAAAGCGCTACGATTGAAAAACAAAAATCCCCCAAATCAGGGGCCAATATTTTGGACGAACAAGAGAAGCAGTCTACAGCCCCAGCCGAACCCGAACACGTCAATGATCTGGAGCCGGTCGAAACGCAACCAAAAATTAAACGTCGCAAACCAAAGTCTTCTCAGGGTGCTGAAACCGCTGCCGAATCTGAACACGTCGTGGATCTAGAGACGGTTGAAAAACAGCCTAGAGGTCGCAAACCAAAGTCTTTCAGTCGAAACCGCTGCCGCTGAAGCGTGGTCTAGAGACGGTTGAAAAAAACCAAAGGGGCAAACCAAAGTCTTCTCAGGGTGCTGAAACCGCTGCCGAATCTGAACACGTCGTGGATCTAGAGACGGTTGAAAAACAGCCAAAAAAGAGAGGACGCAAACCGAAAGCTTCTCAGGGTGCTGAAACCACTGCCGAGTCCGAACAAGTCATGCATGTAGAGCCGGTTGAAACGCAGCCAAAAAAAAGAGGACGCAAACCAAAGATCTTTCCGGCCTCTGAAACCGCTGCAGAACCCGAACACGTCGTGAATCTAGAGACGATTGAATCGCAGCCAAAAAAGAGAGTTCGCAAACCGAAGGTCTTTCCGGACTCTGAAACTACTACGATTGAGATACAAAAATCCACCAAATCAAAGTCCACAATTTTGGGCAAACAAGAGAAGCAGTCTACAGCCCCAGCCGAACCCGAACAAGTCGATGATCTACAGCTGGTCGAAACGCAACCAAAAAAGAAACGTCGCAAACCAAAGGTTTCTCCGGTCGCTGAAACCGCTGCCGAACCTGAACAGGTCGTGGATCTAGAGACGGTTGAAAAACAGCCTAAAAAGAGGGGACGCAAACCGACGGTCGCTCCGGGCTCTCAAACCGCTGCCGAATTCGAACGCGTCGTGGATTTAGAGACGATTGAAAAGCAGCCAAAAAAGAGAGGTCGCAAACCGAAGGTCTCTCCGGGCACTAAAACCGCTGTCGAACACGAACCCGTCAATGATCTAGAGCCGGTCGAAACGCAACCAAAAATTAAACGTCACAAACCGAAGTCTTCTCAGGGCGCTGAAACCGCTGCCGAACCCGAACACGTCGTGGATCTAGAGACGGTTGAAAAACAGCCTAAAAAGAGAGGACGCAAACCGAAAGCTTCTCAGGGCGCTGAAACCACTGCCGAGTCCGAACAAGTCATGCATGTAGAGCCGGCTGCAACGCAACCAAAAAAGACACGTCGCAAACCGAAGATCTCTGCGGACACTGAAACCGCTACCAAAACCGAGCACTTTGTAGATCCAGACCCAGGTGAAACGCGACCGAAAAAGAGGGGTCGCAAACCGATGGCCTCTCCGGGCTCTGAAACCTCTACGATTAAAAAACGGAAAACCCACAAATCAAAGTCCACTGTGAACAAGGAGGAGAAGCAGCCCACAGCCCCAGCCGAAGCCGAACACGATCCCGAAGCATCTGAACAGCTGATGGACCGCCTAAAGCTTTACAGCCAGCGTAGGCAAGTGGAGATGGCTAAGTTTATGTCCGCTCCAGAGACTAGTAAGCCCGACGAAGCCGAGTCCGAAACCCCCTACATCAATGAATATGTGGAAAGCTTACGGAAGAAAATGAAGCCAAAGACTGCCAAATGAAAAAATGTACGAGCGGTCCCAGGAGTGAAGTCGCATGTCTGTTAGACTGCCAACTCAGGTTAAATAAAATTACTTTGGTTGCTTTTCGCGGGTGACGGCCACTTTGTAACTGTCAGAAAAAACGCGTAAAAATAAATACATATGGAGGTATTTGTCCGCCTCATTAATATCAATTTATGAGCTGAGACACGAAATTAGTCTGTGACAAGTTTCGCCGCAGGACATAACATATAGTATGTATGTCTGTGCGTGTGTGAGTGTATACCACCAGTAGATCCGCCCCCTTTGCTAGGCCTCCACATATGTCACTGTTCTGGGGCCTTCGTTAATTAATTCCAAAAGTGTATTGCGTGTCCTGCCAAAAAGGACAAATATGCTGCGTACACACAAAACGCATGTCAATTTTGGAGAGCGAGCTGTGCGGGCCTCGAGGGGGAATCATGTCATTAGCAGTCTTTAAATTATGAAATATTATCAGGCTGCCGGTTGGGAAAAATCAAAAACTCTCAAGGAAATTAATTTCACTTTTGATTCGCAAGGCACAATCGTGACAGCGTTGGGCTGAAACGGTAACAGACAGACGCTAACAATTCCCCGTTAAGTGTTTACAGTCTGTAACAGGGTTAGTCAACAAGAGAGAGGATAAAGTCACGCCAACCAGCTTCCTCGAATGCTGTCCAGCGAATGAAAAGCTGATTGCGGTTTCGGCATGCGTTAGGCTCGTGTGTGTGTAAACAGCCAAATGTCTTCGACCCTAGCGGGCAAGGAGTGACAATCGCTGCTTTATAGTTAATTTTCCCGTCCTCATTATAAAATTGTAGCCGTCCTTAACCTCAAAAACCAGCTTTGAATGAATAGTATTATTGCCTTCTGTTAAGTCAAGTGTTGTGTATTGTACAAGATGCTGCAAGGCTATTCTCCACTTGTTTTTATCATTTTTCAGGATAATATCTGTATTTAATAGCTTACCAGTTCCTTTAGGCCAACGATGGTCACCGCTAGCCCCCACAGGCCGAAGGTATTTTGCTATTTACACATACACGAGCCGAACGCATGCCGAAACTGATGGAAAGAGAGTAAACAGGTCTTCTGTAGCTGGCTAGACTTAGATGCGGTCAGATCGAAACTTGTGTACGGCGCTTTATTTTGTCACACCAATATATTCTCACTTTCTGGGCTCGCTCTTGTTGACCGATGCAGCTTTAGGCTCTGTCTTTTTAATAATTCATCACCAAGATTCACCAAGAGACTTCCACTTTTCCGGAGTCTAGAAATCCTCCTCTCGAGTACCTTCGCCTGGAATATGCCGCTGCAAAGTCTCAGGGTCTATACAATATATAGCTGTTCCTACTCACAATTAGATCCATCCGTGTAGAAGTCCAATCCTCGGTACTCGCCTTTATATAGTATAAGGATTTGATCACTTAGTCATCATGGATGCATGGCGCTTGTTTTCTATATTTTCTCGCTTTGATTTCCTAATCTAAGACTTGATTATTTCAAGAGGATGACATTCAATACGAACACACACCCCTTGGTCATACATAAAGCATCCATTCATGTCAATCTTCATTTCATCAATTTATTTTCCATATAATCTGACACAATTTGTTACACGATCGATTTTACTTTTTCAGCAGAGTGGAGACAAAGGGAGAAGTATAGGCCAGCGGAGCAGAATAGGCCACCGGAGCTGCATAGGCTGAGTACACAGAAGGAGCTGCCACATATGGGGTAGAGTAGGCGGAGTAAGCACGAGGAATGGCAGCGGAATAAGTGGTAACGGGAGAAGCAGCATAGGTCAGGGCTGGGGCAGCAGCGGCATAAGTGGTTACTGGGGCCACCACATGAGCCTGGGCCACGGCAACGAAGAGAGCGAAGCAGATGAGGAACTATGAAAGGGAAACTTAATTATGGTAGAACAACTGAAGGGCAAGGAACTTTGTCAGGAAACTTACTTTCATTTTGATTTGGTTTTTGTTGGTTTGTTGTTGTACGACGAACGTGAGTTGACTGATGCCTGGCCACTGTGGAAGCCAGGCTTTTATAGTCCAAATCGAAATCACAAGAACAAGTTCTTCATCAGGCGGATGTGGTAACTGGTAGCCAATCTGGGCATATCGAATGGATTAGCATTGTTTGACAGTCGAGCACTTCAAGCAAGTGCGCAATGGAATGGTGGATTATATTTTTGACAACAATCGGAAATTGTCCAAAGCGCTCGCGGAGGGAGGGGCGAGGTTAATGTTTGGTTTGGAGTCCAAAAAGGTGACAAGCAAAAAAAGAAATCTGCTTTATTAATCACCTCAAACGAAATTGAAAGCAAAGAGGAACCCGAAAATACAAGTATAATTACATTAATTCGGAATAGTTGTGGAAATCGAAATCATTGTAATTTACGTCATCAAAATGTATTTATAAACCACTTTTGAGAAGTCATTGAGAGTGCGGGTAATTGATAGGCGTTGGGGGAGACTATGTAGGGGGCAAGGTCAAGTAGACCAATTACGATGTTATGTGAATTTAGCTTTGATACCAATTCTGTTTTTTATAGAGACACAATATTGACGTATTTTAGCATGGTTTTCCATCTGGGAAGAGTTTTGAAGCGGGATTTTTTAGCGGAATTGCATTTGCAGCAAGGGACGTTCAAAACTATCCATAGACTAAGCTGTTTTTAAGTCAAACGAACTTTGCTGTTAACAGAAAACAAAACTAAATTTCTATTGCGAAAATGGTGGGAAGCTACAAAAAATTTTACGTCTGCTCTCCTGTCAAAATTTTTATTTGAAAATTTTACATTACTTCTTGTTACTTCACAACTGCGTAGAGGCCTTTAAAATGGAATTTTCGCTAGGGCTGGGACACTCATCGATGTAATTTACGATATATCGATGATTTTACTTTTATTTCATATCTAAAAGCGTCTGCAAAGGATGCAATGAAATTGCGAGAGACTATTTAAATTTGTAATTTATAATTTTTATACCCTTGCAAAGGGTATTATAATTTTTCCCAGAAGTTTGCAACGCATAGAAATATTCATTTCCGACCCCATTAAACTATATATATTCTTGATCAGGGCGACGAGCTACGCAAACTAGTCTCTCAGTTTTAAAGCTATTGAGCTGAAACTTTGCAAAGAGTCTTCTTTTTACTGCAATCTGCTAATATGTCGGAACCTACCGGATCGGATGACTATATCTTATAGCTGCCATAGAAACTATCGGTCGAAAAGGGGGTTTTAGTGAGAAAAGCTTTTTTGTTTTTAATGTTAACTTCTCCCAACTCAGCGATTATTAATATTGCATACAGTTTTTTCAAGTGTGGCAAATCCTGTCAGAAAAATCATAACCAGTAAGTATGGACGTCCCTAGTCGAAGAGTACAGTGAGACTCTCATTTAAGAGTCTCGTTTGAATTTTATGATCTTATATGGTGTCACCACATAAATATAAATTGCCAACGGTGCTTTTTTAGGGAAAATGTCATCAAAGGGACTAACGCTTTCACAAATCGCTAGAATTTTTGAAGATGTGAATAGCGAAGACGAACTCGATTTTTGTACTGATGCCGAAAGCGATTTTTATCTATATAAAGAACATCTTAATACCATAGATGACGACGACTTCGAAGATCGAGCTGAACGCCCTAGTGTTTTAAATAGCACTGTTTCTAGCAAAAATTACCTAAAAAATCTCTTCCCAAAGGCTCAGCTCTCTGATACAACAAAACCACAAAAAGAATATGTTCAAATTAAACCATTTGGTGTAGCGCAATACAATAGCTATAGGTATATGGAAGGCGTTGATCTGATTGTCAGCATAATCGTCAGATAAAAAATTTTATTGAAAAAGACGCTGGCAAGTTAGAATGAAGCTTGGCTTTTATACAAGCGTTTACATAAGGCGAAAGGCAAATCCGACTTTCGGCTTTTTATCGCATAAGTGCTAACAAAAGTTAACACCTAATAAAAGCTGGAAATACGAAGCCTGTTCTTCAAAATGGACTGAAGCGAAAGAAGCAGAGAGGTCCAACGCAGCGTGTGCCAAATCAAATGGTACGCTAGGATGAGGTTGGACACTAACCATTTTGAACAGATAACACTAGTTTACAAAAAGCAAAAAATAAAATTAATGCCCATTTCCTTACACTTGAAAGTGTATTATAATTGCCAATTTGAACAATGCACTTTTTTCTGACGTGCTAATTCGAACCGACGGATTGCTTCTTAGCTGCCCTACAAATGTTCCTCGGAATGGGTTATAGTAAGAAAAACTACTGCTCTCAAACACTCATGGGTAATATGTAATGTTCTTAAGCTGATCTGCGAAGTTTGTCAGTCGCTAACTGTTGAAACTCTTTATCAAAACTTTGTAAGCTTTAATTTCCTCGTTTTTTAGAAGTTTGGAATGGTGATCTCAAAAATCAATTTCAAATAAACTTTCATGGCTCCGTTTTTCAAATATGGATTTTTTTTCAATTCTTCGGTAGGTGCTCTTACATTTAAAGCCATATCTGACTTCATAATTGTCAGATTGGGTCAAGCAATATATGAATCGAAAGGTAATTCAGCTGCCAAAAAATGTAATTCGTGCAAAAAATCGATGTTTTTGAAATATTTTTGGTTATTATATTTATTCTATACCGATTTAAAAACAATGTTCTACGCAATTGATTTTGATTTTTGAGATCACCATTCCAAACTACACTAAAAAAATATTTCAGTTGTATAATGTGTGAATATCGAAAAAATCCTACGAGGATCGATAGCCATAACTAATTCCGATTTACTGACAAAATTTCAGATCGATCGGTTAAGATTTGCTTGAGTTATGTGTCCGGCCAGCTAAAAAAAGTGGTTTCGAGATAAACGCGTTTAAAGTTTTAAATCTAGATCGATGTCCTTCTGTTTATTCTCCTTCCGAGCTGATTTTAAGTCAAGGCGAGCCTTTTTTATCCATTGCTCAAAGATTGCTCAGCTTTATTAATGCGGTACTGGTCCACTTCCTGGCAAAACTTGAAACTTTTCGAGCCGATTGTCAAGTCCATGACATCAAATGTTCTCAAAATTGATATAAGGCCATCGTTAAAAACACTTGTTGCAATATTGGTAGCAATATCTAAAATTTTTTGCCAGAATTCATCGATTTTGGAGCCAGGCTTCGCCGTATAAAGAAGAAAAATTTTGACACTTAGAAACTTTTGTCGGATTCTATTTTTTGGTATGTTATTTTTAAGACCCTAAAGCATTATTTAAGCAAAAAAAATTCATGGATTTTCAAAAAATTCTACTTAGATGTCCCCCATTAAGTAAACAGTTATGTTAAATGTACTGAAATAAATGCTCACCATCAATTTTTTTAAGTTCAATGAATACTTTTATAATATTTTCCTTAATAAAAGTTATAACGAGAGCGTAAGTTAAAGTCGGCTCTAACCGACTTCGATATACCCGTTACTCATGACACAGTGTTCCTGCGTTCCGTAGTGTGACCATCCGAAAAGTATGCAAAATTTTTTAGGGTGGGAGGGGTGGTAGCGGGGGGACTTGGTTCACTTTTTTGCTCATAACTTGAGAACTGTTCATCCGATCTTTATCATTTCTTCGGCAAATCGATTCATTTTGCTAATTACTAAATATCTCTAGAAAGAAATCGTCTTTCGTCTAAATTTTCCATCAAATAAAAAACCTCAAACAAATCGGAGTCGGTGCCATATAAAGCGTAGTATACACTTCCACCAAAGACTTGCCAAAACAAAAATACCAAAAGTGACAATTCTTTTGTTAGACAGTGTGACAGATTGTCAGATGTATGCACGTAACATGGCCACATTGCCTAGAGCGTTGTTTTTGGTTTGATTTTAAATATAAGTATCACAATCAATAAATACAAATGATTAACATGCGTTCTCCACGGCCCTGATGAGCAGATATGACAATTTAGCAGAGGTCCGGAATAACTGTCAACACAAATTTTCAAAGTGTTTCTCTCACTGAGAGAAACATAAAAATCATAAGAAATTTCGGTTTCTCACTGAGTTTAATTTTTATTTTTTTTTTTGTGTTTTCTGTTAACCGAAAAAATTGAGAGAAAAATATAAATCGTTGTTCAATAACACTTAAAAAATAATATATGTTCAAAGTGTTTTTTGATAACAGTATATTATAACAGAAAAACGAAAGTAAATAAAGATAAGTGTTACTTCTCTATTAGCTGTGTAATGATAATTTACTTTGTAGATGTGATTAGGAACAATGTTTTATACCAGCGGTGGTCACGAAATTTAAGTTTGGGAGCAGTCCAACAACAAAAACAGTAAAAAACCAACCTTATCAGATAAAATCATCTGTTTTAATTTGCAAACATCTGCTTCAGTGCCAAGCGGGTCTCGATCGCGCACACTGTACCTGTTGCGCCCAGCTGCAACATGAATTGAATTTTCAAGAATTTTGTTCTTTCAACTTACTATTATGTAAGGCAATTACACTTGTTGTGACGTATGCTTGCGCGTGTCGGCGCCGCAAAGCGAGACAATTTTCTTAAGCTTCAGAATGACGCCTGTTTCCAAAAAAATAGCTCTTATATCAGTGGAAACATGGTCATCCATGGTATATATCGCGGTTTAGTATTGTCGTAATCATAGTTTTGTAGTTATGTGATGTCATTTGTGGTCTTGAAAAGCATTTTTAAGTGTTATGTGGTTGTATTCCCATGGTCCATGGAGGTCTCTTATCATGGAACTGAGCTTATGCATTGATCCTTGCATGATTTCCTCTTGGTTGAGAGTACAGTTTATTTGGCATTATTACAATTTTTGATCTTCTTTGGTATTTTTCAGCGATAAAAGTAAGTCATACGCTGAAAGTAGTTTGAAAAATCTTTATGATTTTGATTATATTCTTTACCATTGGTCATCCATGGTATTTTTCGCGGTCGAGTATTGTCACTATCACGGCTATGTAGTTATTTCTGTGTGAATTCGCATTTCTTCGGGGTGTGAGCGCCATTTTTTGATTACTGTTGTTGATTGAGTCTGGTCATTTGATGTTTTAAAAAACAGTTTCTTAGGCACTTGTATTACCATGAGGATCCGGTAGCTGTGAACTGCGATTTCACATTGATCCTATATGATTTTCCAGCCCTTTCCACCCACAAGGTCAAACTTCTACAAATTTCTTGTAACGACTCTAGGCTATAACCGCGGCAAGAAAATACTTTTCAGAATTAAAGTTTTCGGTTTTTAATTTTATGCCCTTATCGCTGTAAATGAAAATGAAAAAAAATGAAAATATGTGTTTCTCACTGAGATAAACACTTACACTCGAAAAATAAATCACTCTATCTGTTTGAGACATATTTCAAAGTGTCTAAAAATAACAGGGTTATTTTACAACACTTTCATTTTGAGTGAGATATTCCGGACCTCTGCAACTCAGTAATGATTAAATTCATAATTATTACCCAGTTTAAATTTGGTTGAAGTCTCACGGTGTTTTGTAGCTTGCTTTGAAAATTGCGCTCAATCAGTGATGGGAAAATTATTCAAATTTCACCCGACGACGCATATTTGTGTATCGACAATGTGCGATACCTGTTGAAACAATTAAAATTAATTATTCAGGGAGCTATCGATAACAATACAAAAAGACGGATCAAGTATTTTATCGGTATTTACTGAGGCTTTTTTGTTGGAAGTGTGGACTACCACCAAAGAGACTGCCAAAGGGCTTTGGCACAAAAATTTTTGTGATTTTTTTTTATATGGAGTTTTTTGTTTTGGCAAGTCTTTGGTGAAAGTGTATACAACGCTTTAAATAATACACCAAAAATATCCTGAAATTAGTTGAGAATCTAGTATTTCTACACGAATTTTTTGGTATTTTCTACAAGAAAGGTCACACTGGCTGTTGTTGACATCTGACTTAATTCAACATTTGAAAGATAAAAATTTAATATGTTTTAAAAAGGGTGACAGGATGGTAAGGTCAGCCGATGCCGTGATCAACTAATGACCTTATGGCCTTGCATAAGTACTTGCAAGAAGCATTAAGTAAATTTATGAAGCTAAATAAGTAATCAAAAATAGCAGCCACAGCAAATTGTTGTCTAGCGACAATTTGAATCTACGGCGTAACAATTCTGCCCGTCTGCTCTGCCTCTAACAGCAATATATTGTCGGCGAATTCAACAACTGTATATCTCGCTCACCCATTTAGATTCCCATAAGAGCAAAATTGCTGCTAGAAATTGTCTGTAAAACAAGCAAGTGTCATTCCAGCCTGAATAGCATTTTAGTGTATCTAATAAAATAAAAATTGTAGCAGCCTGGACTTTACGTCAGATTTGGAGTCTAGACAAGTTGTAGTTCAATTGTGATAGTAAAGTAAAAGCAATAAACAACAACTAAATATAAACAACCCGTAGCATTCAAAGCCCAACAGTGTTTTTGGTGCACGTCTATTATCTGATTATGTTAATATTGGTTCACTGAACAACACTGTATCATTGGTTTTGTCCTATCAGCTCTTGTTTCCAAGATATGACGGAAAAACGAAAGTTGATTTTTGGCACTCTAGGATTTATGGAGGCCACACTAGGCATAAATATGAGAGTTTGTGGTTTTATTTGCGATAAAGTACATATCAATGCATTTTTTAAAAATCAATGGCGCTTTATAAGTACAGCGGAAAGTGTTTAAATTGGCCTCTAAAGACAGACATTTTTCGATTTATAGCATTTTTATCAAAATAAATCAGTACACCTATCCCGTTTCTGTATGAACACCTAGATCTGATCAGATGGTAAGAGATAGATTTAATTTTTTGATTTTTATGGGATAATCTGTTTATTTATCTGCACGTTAAAGACAAAAATTCATGTTTAAATTTTGGCCACGCCCCCTACTTGCTCGTAAAAAATTTTCTGGATGGAAAAGGCTACCTACAGTTTGCAAGATAGACGATAATCGAACTTTCTAGAGATAGTTATAATTAGCAAAATAAATCGATTTGCCTGTACCGAAGGTACATAGAGTATATTAAGTTTGGTTGCCAAAAAGTATGTGTAACAGGGAGAAGGAATCATTTCCGACCTATAAAGTATATATATTATTGATCAGCATCAACAGCCGAGTCGATATAGCCATGTCCGTCTGTCCGTCCGTCTCGTCCGTCCGTCTGTATGAACATTTCCAGATCTCAGAGATGTTAAGAGATAGCCAAATGCTTCTTTACTTGCAGGCAGAACCAAACCAGTTTATTTTCAATTTTTGCCACGCCCTCCCGCCCCCACAATTTTGAAAACCGACAAATTTCCACAGTTTTGTAGATTTTTTAGTTAGTCATTTGAAATGTATCCCAAGATTATAAAGATCGGTAGCGGTTCTCTTATGACAAATAAGTAAATATACTCCCGGCCACCCCCACCCACCACCCAACAACAAACAATGACTCTTTTTGGTGAATAAATCTCCTTTCTAACTATATTGAAATCTGACAGCTATATTTTAATGAAATTAAAAACTGTAGAAAAAAATGTTACATATGACTAATGGTTCCAGCTCTTGGTTTTTTCTTATTTTCTGGCTGCCCAAATACATAAAAATTAAATAATATCTGATCTATGATCTTAAGTTGAAGAAAAGCGATAACAAATTTTAATAAAATTCCGTTTTAATATTGAAGTTTTGTATTATTGAAATGACGATGGGTTCATGGAACAAGCCTACATTTTATTCAAACTTTTCTTTAAATCATGGATAACACTGCTTTTCCATATCGATAAAGTAAGTATAATTATTAAATAAATATAATAAAATACGCAGAGCGACCGTGCATAGAAGGACCGTAATGTATTACTTAGTGTATCCTTCCACAATATTTCTATAAGCAAAATTGAAGAAAATGTGTATTGATTAAAATCTATAGTTTTGTAACCGTTCATACAAATGTATCTGACCTATTCGTTATTACGAACGAACCTAAGGACCAAAATTACCAATTTAAGTCTCAAAGCTGATTGTCATCTGTGACAAACACTTACAATAAAATATCCGAAATATTTTACAATTCTTGTAGTAAATAAATATGCTGACTTTGACTTTGGCCAGGAAATGACAATTCTGTTTTTACTCCCCCTTCAACTGATGACGCCCCGAAGTATGCAAGAATAAATGCAAACAGCTCAGAGGAAAATTACTTAAGAATATTTGAACTGTGGATGCGACAGCAATACAAAAACACATCGAAAAGTAATTGAGGAAAACAACTTCAAATTGAGACGGAAGTGGGAGGGAACTAATCCGATATACATTTACCATTTCCCCACCACCACCCCGTGTATTTATGCATTTGTTCATTGTTCCTGATAATTAAGCCTAGGCCAAACTGAAGTGCATATCAAACATGTCCCCAGGGCGTTTTGGCTGCGTCTCAAGAGGAAAGACAACAACAACAGCTAAAGGTACACAGAAAATAATCCTTCTACACGTTTGTCTCTTGACAATGGCGATTCTGTCACGGCCACGTCCTCGAAGTCACGTGTTTGCACACTCACCCAGCCACACACAAAGCTGGAAAGACAAATGACTCCCCCCCCCCAGTCTGAAGTGCAGTTGTGCAGAAAGTCAAAAGGCAAGCGAAAATTCTTCGAAATTCGTGCAATTTAATAATATTTCGGGCGTTTAGTTCATCATTTATGCAACAGCCCAACGACATTCCCCAGCGAACTGCATATTGGCCTTTCAATTGTTGTTGTTATTGTTTCTCCGTTTGAGAAATTAAATATTTACCAGAAACTTAAGTAAAAACCTCAATTAATTATTTACCAAAGTTGAGACAGACAAATCGTGAAATCCTTAACTGGAAATGAAATCATATTTCGTGCACTTCAACAAAGTTTTGTGCTCTGCCCTCGCACTCGCAGCGTGATTTTTCGACATGCCGACACTTGTTTTTGGGCTAAGTGATTTAGGCAAAAGTTTGCCAGCGGAAATGTTTTGGGCCAAAAACTTTTGTTGTGCATAATCGTTGCTCACCCCGGCGGAAGTTGATCAAAAGAAACTGTTTCTGGCTTTTTCGGCAATGAATTTCTCCGCCCCTGCGAACTGTGCAGATGGGGAGGAGGTGATGCAGTTGAAGCTGAAGTAAGTAGCTTAAAATCAATAAATTTACTTAGCTTAAGCCGGTACAACCTGCTGTTTGTAGGAGTATTTATGGAGGATTATGTGAGGACTCAGTCCCATGTGTGTGTGTCTGACAAACACGTGCCCCTGCACGAGTGGTCCTGCCCAGTTGAGTCATAATTCATTTGCATAACATTAACGGCCAGCCGGATGACAACGCAGGCAACCATGGCAAAGCTCCTAAAGTGGGCTAACAACTTCAAGTTTAAATAAAATATGCTTGCTAACGAATTAGGCGTAAACAGTTCCATATGACACGTCAGACAGGCAGGGTGTTAAGTGGGGGATAAAGGTGCTAGGCAGAAACATAAAAGTATGTACACACAACTACATAACTAAATACTAGTGTATGAAAATGTTAGTTAAAATTTAAAACGAGCTAAAGGAGAAGAGGAGTAAGAAGGAGAAGTTACAAATCAACAGACTTCACAAATAGGTTCCAGATTTCAAGGTCAAAGCCGAATTTGCCATGAAAGCTAGCTACCTTTCTCGAGTACAAAGTTACTTTTGCTTAATGCAAATGTTGCAACATTAAATTTTGATAATGAAAGCGCCAAATTTTATGACTTAAACCGAATCGTGTTTGGGTTCCGGATCTGGTACGTACCGAAACTTATGTAAACGGTTCTGTTTTGGTTCTAATATTGTTTTTTTAAAGGCAAATGTGGAAACTTTGTCAATTCCATTTAAAAGTAAAATATCGATTGTTAGCATTTACCTAAAGATTTTTAAATATTGGAATATTTATCTGGAAAACCCACTTAAGCAAATAGCTCGAATAGTTTTAGCAATTCCAGCTGATTGAGGAGCACTGCCGACAAACCGTCCGTCTGTTTCTATGCTATCTTCTCCGTCAGTTTTAAAGCTATCGTAACCAAACTTTGCACGAAGTCTTTTGGCACAAATACGCTGCACATTTGTCTGAACCCACCGGATCGGACGACTATAGCATATAGCTGCCATAGGAACGATCGGTCGAAAAACTAGTTTTAGTGAGAAAAACTTTTTTTGTTTTCCATGCAAACGTCTGCGAACCGCGTATTTATAAGTTATCTATGCTTTCACATAATTTCAGCAAGTTTTATGAAAATCGAGCAACTATGTATATATGTAGTATGCCTGCCATACAAAAAATAGGTCTGAAAAAAAGTCTTAGCATGAAAAACTTTTTTGTTTTTAATGCTGTCGCTTCCAAACTCGCTACTGATCAATATTATATGCTCACACACAGTTCCGTCAATTTTTATTCAAATCGGATGGCCATAGCATATAGCTGCCATAGGAACGATTGGTCGAAAAAGTAGTTTTAGTGAGAAAATTTTTTATACTCTGTACCGAAGGTACATAGAGTATATTAAGTTTGTGCAAAAGTATGTAACAGGGAGAAGGAATCATTTCCGACCCTATAAAGTATATATATTCTGATCAGCATCAACAGCCGAGTCGATATAGCCATGTCCGTCTGTCCGTCTGTCTGTCCGTCTGTCCGTCCGTATGAACAAACAGATCTCAGAGATGGTAAGAGATAGAGGTTTGACATGTATGGGACAAATGCTTTTATACTTGCAGGCAGATCAAGTTTATTTTCAATTTTTGCCACGCCCCTCCCGCCCCCACAATTTTGAAAACGTCATATCTCCCACAGTTTTGTAGATAGATGATTTGTACCTTCTATAGATAGAGATAGTTAGTCATTAGGAATATGTATCGATTTGCCAAAGAAATGATAAAGATCGGACGAGCGGTTCTCAAGTTATGAGCAAATAAGTGAACTGAATCACTCCCGGCCACCCCCGCCACCCACCACCCACCCTTTCACAACCAACGCCGCACAATCTTATAGAGAGAGAGAGAGAGAGAGAGAGAGAGGTACAGAGTATATTAAAGTCGGGCTTGACCGACTTTCTCACTTGTTTGTTTTCAATGGTAGCGTCCTACTCTCCAGTTATAAATATTATCTGTCACAACACAATTTTGGAGAGTTTGATCAAAATCGGATGAATATATCGTATAGCTGTCAAATAACAAACAGGCAGGCATACGTATATCATGCTCCAAGGGTATATAAAGGTAGGAGTATTTTTGTCTGCTTCAAATTCCTCTAGGTTGCCGAGAATTCGAAAAATATAACCTCAAAGTAACAAAAAGTATGTTAGTGTGTAGAGCCCACAAATCGAATATTACATACATCGGCTTCAAATGAACGTTTTAATACTTTGCCTTTTCCCCGTTAAATCGGAAAATAAAATCACAAATGAATTCGAATTTTATCGTTACAAACCGAGTTTGAAGCCAATCAGATAAAAATATTTGTTTTCATGCTGAACTTTCGCGGTATTTTTTCGCTTGGGGTCAGATTTTCCGACATTGGAAATATTCCCATTCCAAATTATTTCGTATTAAATCTTTATGAAAAGAGTATCAAGTCAATCAAATGAAAAAAAAATTTTTCTCACACAGATTGGCTTGATGGAAAATTTTTTTTATTTTCAACAGGCAAAAATTAAGATTTTTTTTAAAAGACTTCTTATCATATTTATATTTTGTGTACCTCAATAAAAATTAGTAAAAAAGGGTGAAATTAAGTTTTTAAATTGAATAAGAAGGAGAAAAAAATATCCGACCCTATAAAGTATATATATTCTTGATCAGCATCAATAGCCGAGTCAATTTAGCCATGTCCGTCTGTCCGTCCGTCCGTCTGTCCGTCTGTCTGTATGAACGCGTCGATCTCAGAGATGGTAAGAGATAGAGGTTTGACATGTATGGGACAATGTCTTTATATCTGTACGCAGATCAAGTTTGTTTCAGATTTTGGCCACGCCCCCTTCCGCCCCCCGCAATTCGGAAAAAAGTTATATCTCCCACAGTTTTGAAGATAGACGATTCGTACTTTCTAGAGATAGTTAGTAATTAGCAAAATAAATCGATTTGCCGAAGAAATAATAAAAATCGGATGAACGGTTCAGAAGTTATGAGCAAAAAACGAACCAAGCCCCCCCG
The DNA here is from genome assembly GCA_018904235.1 of Lordiphosa stackelbergi. Classification (NCBI taxonomy): domain Eukaryota; kingdom Metazoa; phylum Arthropoda; class Insecta; order Diptera; family Drosophilidae; genus Lordiphosa; species Lordiphosa stackelbergi. The sequence goes on from JAEIFU010001226.1 coordinate 61,314, forward strand.
CCACCACCAATAAAAATTTTCATAAACAATAAAAATGTTGCATACTTTTCGGATGGTTTCACCCTAAGAAACGCAGGAGCACTTAAACATGTTTTTTCATGACTAACGGGTTTATCGAAGTCGGTTAGAGCCGACTTTAACTTACGCCCTCGTTGTCAATTGTACAGGGTATATTGAAGTCGGGCTACTCGACTGCAACGGTCTTACTTGTTTTAAAGCTGGATTGATCTGATCATATATTCCACTTAATTTTGTATTCTGTATTCGCTCAAATATGTGCAAATGCACATAAGCCTCGACACACATAAGTCATCGCCCGCAACAGAACTTTAGGCAAGCATAACATTTTTTAAAAACAGTTAACCTTTTGTTTTAAAATTCGTTGAAATATACCAATTTGAACTAGGGTTGTCAATATTTTATCGATATATCGATATTTCGTTGGACGATAAGGGTTATTCCGATATGATAGTTTTTTAAACGATATATCAGAAAAGTTACTATGGTAATAGGTGCAAATTATATGGCTAGCCTAAACATCGACAATCGCTGACTTACAGACACCCGAAGCAGAATGACTGGAGAACACATTGGGTTCTCTTAAATTCTTCACTTGATATTATTTTTAGGCATAATCTGTAAGTCTTTAAAGCCTACACTCAGATAAGACACTTTAGTTCGTTACAATACTTTACATGGGAAAAAAAACGTTTGAACTGCTTTGAAATCAGAACAATTTTGATGAAAAGCCTTCCTTATACGAAGTAATGTGCCCAACTAAATTTGTATCATTTTTGACGCTATAAGGGTTTAAAGAAAAAAAAATTCTGACTATTAATGTAATTTGAAAAAAACCATTGAAAACTGTTGAAAAGATTAGATATAACGGTCTCTAACAATCGTCCTGCAGGTTTATGGTGAAGACGTTCCTTCAAAGCATTTCAGTTTTCTTAAGCTTTAGAAAATAACGATAATATCGATATATCGATGTTTTTTGAAGGCGATATATCAAATATCGATTTTGATTTTTGATATTATCGATATTGATATTTTGAGAAATATTGACAACCCTAATATGAACGCCAGCTGTGTCAATTTTAACAAGCAAATTTGCGAACGAATGTAACGTCCGCAACGCAGGCTTAGCCCATATGTTTTCGTCACTTCATATGTGAAGTTGTGTAGGATTTCAAAGTGAAATGAGAACGTTTATACGGAAATTGCCGTCAAAAATTTTTAACATACCCGATTAACTGAAAAACCTAATTCTATGTTAATGAATAATCTTGTATCAAAAATATATATCTTTAGTTTATTTAATGATAGGCATAAAAAGCGAAGCGAACCGGTTCAGTAAACCCCAAAATCATGCAATGAACCGAACTTGCGGTTCAAAAACTGTGTGAACCACTTAACCGAACCAGTCATTATTTCCGAGAGGTTTGAGTCCCCGGTATTGATAAACGCCCTAAAAATGTATCAACGATACTAGAATTATTCAATCAAGTTTCGAATCAAAATCTTAGTTTCTTTAAGAAAAGGAACGGTTTGGGCAGCGAACCTAACACTTTCCAAGAGGTTTGCACCCCCGGACCGAACGTTCTTCAGAATTTCAGAGATTTGCAGCCTTGGTCAGATGTGCTTTCCGCATTACGTTTCAGTTGAAGAGAAATGGATAACACAAATCCGATTCTGGTTCCGAGTTTTAATCGGTTATTTTCTGTATACGGTTCCGGCTCTGGTTTCAGTTTGATTCCTTGAATCTGTTGTGGGTTCGAGACCGAACTAAATACGTCTTGGAACAAAGCTCCCCCCTTAATCAAAGATTTTGCCCCAAAAAACCTTTTTTTCATTTATAACTTAATTTTTCCTCCATTATTTTAAAGATTGTTTCTCATTTCATATTAAATACAACTTGATCTAATTATTTAATGTTGAAAAATATAATTAACGAAATATTTTAGAAAAGTTCAGGCACAGCTGAGTTCTACGCCTTGACGCAGTAAAATGAGAACTATGTACTTGTTCATAGTCATAGGCCATATTTCAGTTATCCAAATCCATATTTAAATCCCTTCTTACACATTATTTGTACCTAAATTCCCGAACCCAACGAGAGCTTGAAACTTCACTGAAAGTTTTTGGCGGCACCAAATCAAAAGTCGATTATCGCCTAGTTAGTTGCAGAGGATTCCAAGTCAAGAGTCGAGTTAAAGGCAAATGGTGCCTGGCACCAAATGCGCATTTCCGCTTCTCTTCCAACCCTCTCCACACCCTGCGCTCCACTCATTATCGGCGTGTTTGTTTTATGAAGGTCGTTTCAAACAGCCCCCACAATGGAAGGATTTTGGGACACGCACGCACAGACAACCAAATCGTCATCATCAGCATTGTCATCGTTCTCACCATTCATGTCAGCGTCAAAGGAACCATTTTTGGCATTGTTATACTGTCTCTCCTATTCCCCCTCCGTTGAGCTTTGGGTTGACACTATTGTTTTGTTTGCTCTTGGTCCAGAAACTCAAATGATATCTTTGATAGATCTAAAGCTTTCCACTTGCTCAAGTAACCAAAAATTTGTCTCGGTTTTAGTGAGTGCTAATGGGAAGGCGGCCGTGGAGCGGGGCAAGTTCATCATAATTGCTTGGGACACGAGTCGAAAGAAATCTGTTCTCCTTAAATTATGGCATATTATTGACAGTTTATCAAATTGATTTAATTTCGTCGTTGTTCTCCCTCTTCTGCTTCTACTTCTTTCGCTCGTTTATTTTAAGCATCCTTAAGTGCTCATGATAAATGTTATGGCTCCTTGTTCTGGTTCTACTAACTCTCAGCTTTGCTTGTTTGTGTGTGTGTGTGTGTGCGTGTGGCTGTGTGAGAATTTATGTAATGCGCAAAGTTAAAGCATACTTTTGGGCTGTTTGCTTAATGTTTTCTACTGTTGCGTTGGCTCTGCCGAAAATGTTAGTTAATTTTTAGTTTGTTTGTATTATAAAGTATGTTAAATTGGCAGATGTTTTATTAATTTAAACAAAAAGCTGCCAACACAAAAGTTTAGCCAACTTTTTGTTAACATATTTTATGCTTTTATGGTAAAGGGACAGAGCTGTGTAGAGGAGAAGGATAATAAAATAGTTATTCAGGTCAAGGCTTAAATGGATGACAAGGGAATGCAGAAGCCGAGCAAGGTATGCGGGCGATACAGTTTTAGGACAACTAAGACTTTTTTTGCAGTATGAAATACTTGATAACAAATTAACAAAACCGAGAACTCCCATTGCCTTGTTCACGACGATCGCTATATGACTATTAATACATAATTTGGGTACAAATTGTACACCCAAATCGCCCACTTTATAGATTCGTTCCAAATGGATGGTATAACTCACATAATCAAACTCGTATGAGGAACTCGTTGATATCGGTCGCTTATATATGACTTTATCCAGTTGAGAAGGACTGGAGGGAAGCAGAGCAATCATTGATTGATTGACGGAGTCAAAAGCCTTTTAAAATCAGCATAAACTAAATCAGTCTGCCGCTTGTTGACAATCCATTGTTTACAACAGTAGTAAATTTCAGTAAATTCTTATATAGAGACCGATTCATTTTGAAACCAAAAAGATTAGGAATGTAGTTTGAAATGATGGATTTTAGTAACTTTTTTTAAATATGAATAATACATAATTCCTTTCAAAGACAAGGGAAATCTACCAGTTGAAGAGATAAGTTGAAAAGTTTTGCAAGCGGCACACCTAAGAAGTCGGTACAAAGTTTCAACACACAGCTAGGCACTTTGTCAGAACCGGAACTGAAAAACGACTTGATTCGTATGCTAATTTTTTGGCCAAAACTCTGGCATTTCTACATTAGCCTAGCACATTTTTACAGACAGATTTATTTGTATGTCGAATTGATTCATGATCTCGCAATACCAAAACGAAAAAGTTGGTCGGTGAAATGAAAAGTAATTGCTAATTTACGCACTTCAAAAAGTAAATTTTGCATAATTCTGTGATCAATTTAGAAATGGCTAGTAAAATGTAATTTGAATTTAATTGATTTATAAAGAATTTTTTGTTTAATGTGTCCGGAATTTCGCTTTGCCAGAATAAACCAAAAGTGAAATCTAAAGGTCAGTCTTTTTTATCCACGGTTGCCACTTGAAGAAAAAAAAAAATTTAAATAAAAAGAACCATTTTCATGGAAAAAGAGCCAGACATGTTTTTCTTTCTTATTCAAGTAATTTTTCAAACTATCTCTTTGACAATAACGTATATAAGCACATCCTTTTCATTTCTTAAGTGTTCTTAAACTTAAAAATAAAAACAAAAAATATTTCATGTATTAATTAAGTTCTTAACATTAAAAAAACAAACCAATCAATATTCTTACGTCCAAAAAAAAAATTCTTCACTTTCTCGTCTTATATATTAATTTCATTGAATTAAAAAGAGCTTTTCACAATAACGTAAATTGTACAATTATTCCCTTTCTTGAGTCTCCTTAAATCACCAGAAAAAAAAAAAAAAAATTTTTTTTTAACCAGGGATGCAAACCGGTTGTGAACCGATCCGGTTTTGAACCGAACCGAATTTTTTTTCATGAACCGAACCGTAAACCGAACCGGTGTGTTTATAAAAATGCTGAACCGAACCGAAAACCGAACCGGTGTGTTGATAAAAATGCTGAACCAAACCGAAAACCGAAAAATAAAATGGTTCGGTTCGGTTCATTTCAGCTAGACATTGAGTAAACAATTGATTAACCAAACTGAGCCAAATCGCAGCGCATTATTTGGTAGAAAGCAAGTGCGTAACCAACTGATCACGATAAAAATGGTAAAGATATATTTCGGACCAATCAAACTCTGTAAAAGCAAACTATAACATTTACCCAAAGTTTGTATATAACATATCATAATTGTTTGTTTTCTTTTTAACTTGTCCGATCGATCCGTATCGTCCAATCTTAACCATTCATTTGTCAAATGGATAAATAATCTTAATTACTAAATATCTTTAGAAGGTACGAACCATTTATCTACAAAACTTTTTTTCTAAAGAGGGGAGAGAGGGGCGTGGCAAAAATTGAAAATAAACTTGATCTGTCTGCAAGTATTAGAAATACATATATGCCCCATACATGTCAAACCTCTATCTCTTTTCTCTGAAATCTTTTCGTTCATACGGACAGACTGTCGAACATGGCTATATAGACTCGGATGTCGATGCTGATCAAGAATATATATAATTTACAGGGTCTGAAATTCCTTCTCCGATACATACTTTTGCACAAAACTACAGAGTATAAATACGTAGAAAAGCAAGAGCTGTAGATCAACAAATTTCTTAGGACCCAAAATTGGAGCCGGCCAAGTCTTGATTTTTTTACCTCTACCAGGAATCAAACCTGCTGTGTATGAGAAGAAGGAAAAAGTTAGCTAAATCTCATTTAATGTTAATATACAAGAAGATCTAAATCGTTAATGAAAACATAACGGATAATTCTTTGAACCCGATAAGTAAAGACGAGTTGGAAATATAAGGACTAACTACCATCATAAAGTAAAATATCGTTTGTTAATTGCATTGACGCGTTAGATGGCGAAAAGCGTTTACCTAAAGAAATGAACTTAAGCAATTCCAACCACACAAGTGTCAGTAGATCGAGCATTTCCCACACTGAAACTTGATTTATCAGACTTAAGAGGCAATATCGATGAAACTTTACTGTAAGATATATTATTACTAACTCTTAACCATAATTCCATCATATTGAACAAATTTTTAGTTCAGTTGTTGGTTAGCGACCTTTTTTCTTCTAATTTTTTGGTTTGTTCGAACAAAAGACACTTCTATAACAAAACATTTTTAACAAAATCTTTGGACATTTTTACCACATATTTAACACGTCTGTACCGCCTAACGTGGAGTTTAATACTAAGCTAATGTCTGTTGAGTAGATGTCTGTATTATGCGCGCAGTTATCGGTGTCTGCTTTAAAGTTAATTCTTTCTCTGTTGGGTATCTATGATGTTCAACATTTCAAGAGTGAAGCGCTTTTGTAGTTGTTCTCTTTGTAAGATTATGGTCTTTATTGTCCGCTCCATATTGTCGTTTTTTGTATGGTTGTTTGTGTCGGAGTTTGTAATCGGTTTATTTTGATACCTTCCGTTTTAGTTTTGACTTTGTTGTTCCTATGTATATTTATTGACGGTTTATTGGATCCCCCTACAGGTATTTTATATTTACGTACTTTTGTGTTGTCAATTTTCGACTTCTTGTTGATACTGTCCCTTGTATTGTTGTTTGAGCTTTGATGGTATTGTTAAAGCAGTCGTTTGCAAACGTTCTGTCGAAATAAGTCAAGATCTGCGATTTGGTTGTCTACTGTATGGAGGCGGACATTCACCGAATTTCGAAGAGACCATAATCACAAAAGAGAACAACTACAAAAAGCGCTTCCTCTTGAAATGTTGAACATCATAGATACCGAAGAAAAAGAATTAACTTAAAAGCAGACACCGATAACTGCGCCAATATACAGACATCTACCAACAGACATTAGCTTTATTGAACTCCACGTTAGCGGTACAGACGTTTTAAATAATGTATGTTAAAAATGTCCAAAGATTTTGTTAAAAATGTTTTGTTATAATTGGTGATTGTCTTTGTAGTGTCCCTGAAGACGGATGCCGATGTGCATCCGAAATATATTGAAACAAACACAAACTGATTTTTCTCCTCGACCTAGAGCCAGCAAGCATCAAATTCTAAATTTTAGTTCTTTAAACTCTATATATCACCTGTTGTTTTGAAATGCAGTCAATCGAATGGAAATATCTTCATTAAATAACACAGACTTAAAGATATCGTTATGTTATCAAAGCAAATTTTGAGTTTAAAAAAATGAAATGTTTATTATATAATAACTATAAACCTGACTAAACAACCAAAACCTAACCTAAATAATCTGACCTGCCTTATATTCATTTAACAGCGCAAACCGAACCGAACCGAAACCGCGGTTCAGTAAGCCCCAAAAACCATGTAATGAACCGAACCGGCGGTTCAAAAACTGAGTGAACCACTGAACCGAACCAGTCCTTATTTCCGAGCGGTTTGCATCCCTGTATTTAACACGCTTTTCTATATTTATTAGTCTTTTAAAGACCACACACAATTTGGATCTGTACTCGTACAGAGTGCCTTGCATAGCATCATATTTGATATTGAATCAAATTTAATTTGGTTTTTATCAAACTGATGGCAAAAAAATTACCCTCTGCCTATGCAGAGCTGTGTGGAAGGGACAATATATTTCTTATAAATAATACTAATTCCTGAAACACTTCAATATTAACCCTTTTTTACTTCTGCCAGGTCTTCCCAAAATAAAGTAAATCTTCTTGGAAGTCCTTAATTCCCTCATACATACTAATCCAAAGTTTTTAATTAGTGGCATTTTATCAGTTTCTTCGCTAGAAATTACGTTGGCTGGTGTGATCATAATGAGATTTAACATCCTCCTGGGCAAAATCCAAGCATTGCATTACTTGCAGAACCAGCTCCAAGTAAAAAATCGCTTTTCCTTTTAATTTTGGGATTTCTCTATCTAAATATACCAACAAAAATTTTGTCAACGGGCAATAAATAAGAATTTTAGTCGCTAACAGTGAAAGCAACATGTACTTTCAAACATATGTCAAAGCTGACAATACTAAAAAAAACTATTTGAGAATTTTTGGCGGTAAAAAATTAGCAACCGTAACAACTCAAGACAAAAATAAAATTATGTAAGAAACCTAAATGGAGTAATCAACTTATAAGGCATATGTTGCGGTGGTGTGTAAACTCCTCTTTACTTAGTTGCAGATTATTTCACAAATTATTCACCCAATTTTCGCAGCCGCTACCGGCTTAAAACCATGCTGGGAATATAGTATTAGCAGTAACAGCATAGGTTCCGATTATTTACAGAGCTACATACTGTGTTTCCAATAGTTTTCAGTGCTGACAGCGAAAAATGTCCAATGAATATTTCCAACTTTTTGTGCTTAAGTCATTTTTAAGCGAAAAGAGCCAATAAAAAAAGTGCCAGTGCACCAACAGGAGAAAAAACACCAGTTTTGGTGCAAAAACACCAAGTGTGGCAACCGTGCACTCATCTTCGATCGTTTCGCTGGGACTTGTTGTTTCCCTCTTATGTATCTAGGCCCATCCCATTTGGACCAGTGGTTTGCAAAAAGTAAAAAGAGAACAAATTCATTTGGAATTGAGAATACGAAAACGAAACTGAAGCGGAATAGCGTTTGATTTACTTTAGAAGTGGAATTGAGAACGTGCCTGAATATCACAAATTAAGCATTAAAATCAAAGCACTCTTCTTAGGTAGATCAAAGAAAATTGTGGCAATGGGAACAGTTTTAACGTCACAAGTAATTTTATCTGCCAAAACACATGTGATTTCCATGGACAAGAAACCAGCTGTTAACAAAAGCCTGGCTAAGTTTTCTTCATAAATTAACTATGTCAAATTTTGCTGTCAGTCTTTCACCAACTATTTGAGGGAAAAGCAAAGTGTGCTCATTAAAGTTATGACAACTTCAACCACCGAGAATCTGAATCTGACCAGAGGTGAGCTTACTCCGGTCTATACTTGTACTTCTTATGCATATCTTTAAACCAACAGCCGAGGACTCCACTTATAATCTAATGATGTCTATAGTCACTGTTACCTGGCTGGTGCTCAGTTGTTTGAGTAAGTAATAGCGAAATTGCCTCTAACCCACTCACCTCATTTATGGGAACGTTTCTTTTTTCGCTTTTTCAGCTCTTTTCATTTACTGCTGCAACTACTGCCAAGTGTTGAGACCTGCTTTCTCAACTAAACGACAACCACGAACTCAATCCGAGGCAGTTCAGCTGAGTACTTTACTCCCCGTCGAGGATTAACCAAGGTCAAAGAGCAGTGACAAAACTTTTTTGTTAAAGCAAAAACCCAAATAAATAAGCTGCACAAAAGCGAAAGACAAAAAAGGAGCACATGCAGCAGCTGTTGACGATCATCTTGCTTAGTGGCTGGCTGGGGCCAGATGTTGGTACTGCAGCTTCCATTTCCGTTTCCGTTAACTTAGTTCCACTCACACACACATACAGCCAGGCAAAAAATGCCATATCTCTCTCTCCTGTTGCCTTGCTTTCTGCTGTTTAGTTTACATTTTTTTCTCCTTCTTTTTGCTTTGGCCAAAAAATATTTTATTACCAGCTACCCCAGGTTGGGTTTTCATTTCTTTTGCTGTTGAAAACTGAAAAGCATCTTTTATGCAAATTTACAATGTCAGGTTGCTGAGGGGTGGCGAGGTGGGTACGGAGCTAACATGACTTCCGCTGCTTAACTGGCTTAATTTCGTAAAGTGAAAAAAGTAAAGGAAAGTACAACAACAAAAAGGTAAAAAACGAACTAAAAGCTGAGTGAACTGAAACTCTTTTTTCCTTTTGAAAGCTAAACTGATATGCTGGAGATAAAGTAAGGGGCAGATAAAGGAATGCATGACAGAGGAATAATGTGAAAGGTAAATATATTGTAAAGCATACTTTTCGTCTGCTATGGCAAAGAGCTTGCAGTTTCGCCAGATTTGGCATAGCATACTTTCCAGTTGAGAAATGAAAACGGATGCTTAAAGTGGCTTAACAATGTAATATACAGTTACACTATATGGGTACGAAAGAAAGTCAGTATTAAGGCTTTAAGTTTGAGTTGAGGTCCTTATTCATATTTTAATTTTTGCCCAAAAGTCTTTATTTCGATTATCGGCAAATCAAGAAAAATGCTGTCGAGCGAGTGTAATTTTTTTTTTATTTAAAAAAAGTTCTTTTTCAATATGGTGTCATGCTTTAAGATACTTCCCTTTAATATTTCTATTAAATTTTACCAGCTCTTTTTCAACTTCCTTAGCTTTCATTTATACTCTTTTTTTATGGAATTGTTTTGTATAACTGTTATTGAAGGCGTTGCTGTTTATCATTTGCCGCATTGCATGACTTTAGCTCGTATATCAGTATCAGAGAAACCCTCCCTTCCACCCATTGACACCCGACATAAGCAAAAACTAATAAAAAGTAAACTTGCATTTATGGCCAAAACAAACAATAATATTGACGAAATTATTGCCGGCGCCCCAAAAGAAATTCGTCGAATGAATATGTATCTGTCGAGGACACTTTCGTGACTTGAAGAGAAATAATCCTTCTTTTGCCATGTGCCTGCCAACTTTGAAGTATTCTAATCGGTTGCCGCAAAATAACCTTGGAGTTTGAGTTGGCATTTGCGTGTATTCTACACGCATATTTCATGTCTTCCGTTTTGACATGACGGCAATATCCGATATATCCGGTTTGTGTGTGAAGAGCACTTGAAGTGAAAACTATATGCTAGTTGGTCAGGAGGAGTGCAGTTACAAATGTGTCAATAAATCTAAACTCATATTTAAAAATAGAGGACGGCTAACTTCGGCTCGACTGAAGTTTATATACCTTGTGTATAACACAGCCCAACAGTGTTTTTGGTGCAGGTCTATTTTTTATCTGGATTATGTTTATATTGATTGCACTGAATAAAACTGTATCATTGGTTTGTCCTATCAGCTTCTGTTTCCAAGATACAGTGGAAAACGAAAAAGTTGAAATACCTAGATTTATGTGAGTGTCATTAATTAGCATAAATATGAGTTTATGAGCTATTTACGATAAATTACATCTAAATGCATTTTTAAAACTGAACATGCTTGATATTAGCGGAAAGTGTTTAAATTGGGCTTAAAGACACATTTTCGGGATTAATAGCATTTTTATCAAAATAAACTAATCCCGTTCAGGCTAGCGCTGTTCTTGGATTAATATAGTCGCCATCTGGAGCATATAGTCTAATATATGATCTATTTGTGATTTTATGGTATTTTTTAACTGTTTATTTGGCAAGTTATAGTTTTGTTAAAGACAAAAATACATATTTACATTTATGGGGAAGAAAACTAGATTGTCGGAAAAAATTTTACAGGAACTGTCCAAAGGCTACTTCTTTCAAAATAGAATTTATCAACTACATGTAAACATATAACTTATGCGTAATCAAGTAGCCCCTTTAAAGTTCCTATACATATTTAGAATAACAATCTAGTTTTCCCTCCCATAATTTTAAATATGTTTTTTTGTCTTTAGCAGGCAATAACTTTGGCAAATAAACTGATTTGAATGCCATAAAAATCACAAAATTAGCCATGTTTGGCCATATGCTCAGATGGCGAAAATAAATATCAAATAACCGCGCTAGCTTAAACGGGATGATTTATTTTGATAAAAATGCTATAAATCGAAAAATGTCTGTCTTTAGAGGCCAATTTAAACACTTTCCGCTGTACTTATAAAGCGCCTTTGATTTTTAAAAATGCAATGATATGTACTTTATCGCAAATAGCTCATAAACTCACATATTTATGCCTAGTGTGGCCTCCATAAATCCTAGAGTGCCAAAAAATTCAACTTTTTTCGTTTTTCCGCCATATCTTGGAAACAAGAGCTGATAGATGCTAAACCCAAATTTTTTTTTATGGTGTTTTTTTTTTTTTTTTTTTTTTTTTTTTTTTTTTTTTTTTTTTTTTTTTTTTTTTTTTTTCTGTCAGAATTATGGATTATCTTAACTTAGTGAATCAACCCAAAAACCCATCAACCAATAGTTGGGAGCCCACAAACACCGGTCTTTGGTGGAAATGGTTCCAAGTGCTCGCGATCGTTCCCTCGTCTAATTGCTGGCGCTGAACCGATGGAAAACTTTTTAGTGTGTTCAACCTCAACCTCCGTAACCTCAGCTGCTGTTGTTATGGCGGATAATTAATGTGCGGAATTCTAATGCCCAAAATTAATTAGCGATTTTTTTTGGGTTAAGTCAGTATACATTTTGTTTATAAGATAATTGTAGTGTTGTAAGTTTTGCAGTTGCAAAGAGATTTTTCACATTTATTTGACATTTATTTAAACATTTAAATTAATTTTTTGGCAAGAACATGGTGTCATATGCATGAGCTTTGTGTCGTGGGAGAAAAAAAAACTTTCTTTCACAGGTTAAAATTTAATTAATACATTTAATATCCACACCAACTCTACACTACACTGCTCTAAGTTATATACAAACATACATATTTAAGCCAACATTAACTATTTGGCAAACTTGAATCCCAAAAGTGAAGAGATACAACAATTGATATCGATACTTGGGACCTACAAAAATTCACTTATGAATAGTATCTAGTCTCTTATCTATTATTAAAAATTAAGACCTAGGTGAGGTAAAAGGTACTCGAATTAAAAAAAAAATACCGAGATAGGATAAAAGGTTCACAAAATATGTAGGTATATATTTATGTTCTTAACAGAGGAAAAAACCAAGAACATTGGACTCAAAATGAGCACAAACGTTACCAAAAACAATGCATGAACGGGTTTTCTCATTTGTAGTACAATGTTCTTCAAGAACAATTTTTGAGAGCGGAAAAACTCAAATTGAGTTGAAATTGTTCCATTTTTGAGAACATGATTTGAGTTAATATTGTTCCGTTTTCAAGAACATTTTAAACTCAACTGGGAAATAAATTTGATTGCACTTGGACCAGGTAGATTGCTCACATATGGGCGGAATAGGGATCGGGGACATACCTCATTTGATTGGAAGTGAAGGGAGGCAAGCCTCTTGGATATGAGCGCCTGTTGCTTCTCCCTCCACCCATATATGCCATCGGATTCAGCAAACATCACTTCAATGACCCACTCCACCTGACTCGTTTCATTGAAGTTTTTCAGAAAAACACAGACAAAGTTCGGGCTTGACAGGGAATTGAACCCGGTACCTTTATGCACTTTCAGCCATTGTACAGTTTTGCAGATTCACGTCTAGAGGGCTACTTATGCTTTGTTGCGCTGACAAGAGAGCCAACGCGCTCTCTCTCTTGTATATCTCTCTGTTGAAAACCGGGTTTGTTGTTAATTTAAAGCAAATATTATGGGATTGAGAACAACTTTACTCATTCCAGGAGCTTTTGGAACATTTTTTCTCAAGAATTTTAAGACCATCTTGTTCTTATTTTAAGTTTAAGGTAACGATTTACTGAACAGGTTTTCCCTCTGTGTAGGTTTATAATAAGTTTATCTGACTCATGGCAGCTATTTAGAAGATGTGAGTACGGATTTTAGTATGTTGTAAATGTTTTTCTATTTGATATGCATAAACTAGTGACGACTGTGGCTTACTTAGTCGGAATTTACATGGTGAAGCAAACTTCATGAAGTTTTCCGAAAAACCCTGGCTTGTAGGAAAGAGGTGTAGTGGTGAAGCTTGCCCCTCTACACTTCTTTCCTACAATCGAAAGTTTTTTCAAAAACTTTATGTAGTTCGCTTAGCTTACTATTGTAGGGATATTATAGACGCCCCGTCACTGAAATTTTGAGCATATGCAATCTTGTAGCTCGCGAACCGAAATAGACGTCAGTGCGTTTTGTTGATGTAGCTTTCGAATATTAGTCTGTAGCTGTTTTACTTACATCAAAAAAGACACTCAAGATTTCGAACCGCTTACTTTTGTGAAATGTGTCCGAACATGTTCATTTCAACATTCACACCTTTTAAACCATTTGAATAGTTTCCCATCACGAATACATACAAACACTACCAACTAAGTCTATTTTTGTATGTGTGTTGCATATTTTACAACTTAAATTTTGTTGCTGCATTTCATTTCATTTCTAAAACAAAATAAATAAGAACTTAAATATTATTTACGAAATGCGGGAAGAAGATAACACAAGGCCACAAAATTAAACTTTTTCCAGTATATTAAAAGGTTGGTGGTGATTGTAGATGATTTTCAAGCGCTGAACAAGAATCTGCTTTCATCACGTATAAATTTTTAGTAATTTGAGCTTAATTGCTTAAAAAGCCTAGCGAGTTTTGTGGAGAATCCATTCTCTTGTTTTGACTCTTTATAGAGACTTGCGTGTCTCTAAAAAGTTCTACGATTTTGTTCTTGTTTTTCGTTTCACTTGCTGCGCAAACTTAAGTTGCCGAATCCATATTAATTATGAGAGAGTTGTGAATTACAATTGGTCTCATTTATGCGATGAGCAATAAATTATTGGTGTATGTTTTTAGGCAGATTCCATACAAGCAACATTTGAGACGCGATGCCAGTTGAGACGGCATTCAAATCTGTTTAGTCCATGGGCCCCGAGTTCGATTCTTACCAAAGTAAGAAAAAGTTTAATTCAATTTTTAATGGTGTTCGATGTATTACAGAATTAGTTAGTGGCATTTGCACTGTGGTTAGTGGTATTTGTATTTATTTAAGCCACAGAAGTGTTGCAGTGGGTTGCGTTTAAGGTAATATTTGATCCGATACTTTTCCCAAAAATCTGTTGTCTGGTTCGGGAGGTCATGGTCCAGATTCAGACCTCAACTGAACTTTAAATTAATTTAGTCAGAATTCAGAACAGATGCAAAATTGATCATAAACTCGCTCCTTACGGAATAGAAAATATTTTAGAGAATTGTGAAGCAATAAATGTTAAAACTACTTTAATGACTTGCTGTGTATTAGAACTAAAAACTAGGTCCGGAGACCAACACAAAAGCCATACAAATTGAGACATGCGCACTCATTGGACGTCAACAGTTTCAACTGAGAACAGTCCAGTGTTTTCATAAGTGCCCCCTTTTCCATTCACTTTTAAATTATAATTTCTTTCAAAGCTTGTCAAACGCGCTCCTACTTATGTGTCAAATGTATTTAAATCACCCTCAAAGCTTAGCAAATAATCTTTATTTAACATATTAAAATACTTCTAATTATGAAGGCTTTGTCCCTATGTCTGTCTTTGATGCTCCTGTAAGAGT
>JAEIFU010001227.1:0-76151 GCA_018904235.1 Lordiphosa stackelbergi
TAAAACAACTAATAAAGCTAATAATGCAAAATACCAACTGAAAAGCTACCGATCAAAGGTCGCATACGTGCTTTGCATGATACAAACTCCTTGTCTGCCAAAAGCACCAGGGTGCCCACGTCAAGTTGCTGAAAATGAAGAGAAATACACAGGGAAGACAACTTTTCTACCCTCTAATGAGGTACGTTATGATAGCGTCGAGTATTTACCAATGTTTTTATCACGCGCTGGCAAAAAAAAACTAAGCTTTCTGGTTGCACTTCCGAAACTCAAATTGTATGCCGTAAATGTAATATAAGATTGTGCCTTCCCCGCAAAAAGACTGTTTCTACGATTTTCATCACAGAATTTTGAAATTTTTGTTGGCCTACTTTCCCAAAGCCGTCTCTAGGCGGTCCAAGGTTTTAGGCAAAAGTAAAAAATTTTACAGAACAATCTTTACTTTTAAATGAACAAAATTTGGGCACTAGAGGGTTAATAAACCCTTCTCAGGTCGTTCTCTCCTTGACAGGAAAGATTTCGGTATCTTGATGCAGGTTGCCCGTGTATATCGTTACACTCAAAGTGCTGTGTATTGAATGGTTTGCAGATTTCTCTACTGAGTATCGCCAATTGATGATAATGAGAGAACTTTTATGCAATATCCCCTTGTGATTGCTTTCAGTACCTTATTAAGTCATTAAGTCTGAATTATCTCAGGAGTCTTTTTGAGCACTGAGTAGTCGTATCGGAAGATGTATTTCAATTGTTCTTTGCCCTATTAATATACCTTTCACCAGTCTTCAATATCAATTATGTAAGTTGTTATTCAAATTGTGTAAGTATTCGGTATATTCTGCACCTAAATCATCTTGTGAAGAGTAATAACCTACAGTACTGGTCTGTGTGTCATTTTCTTACATGTCAAACTCTTGATATATCGCAATACAATCGCCAGTTGCAGTATTTTTTGGGGAGCAGATTCTAAAAATGAATCAAATAGGCGTATAAAGCCCACATTGCACTCTTCCTTCAGGTACTTTTGATAGTATCTGAAAAGAAAAACCAAATTTTTACTTTGTCCTAGGATCTCAGTATCTTCTAAAAGCCCGCTACTTACCTAATTTCGGACTCCTTATCATTTTGCTTTTTTGCCTCTAAATATTTCAAGGCATAATTTATGGTATAACCATCACGAAATAGATACGATATCACCAGATCCATACAAATGCCTCTATATTGAAGCCGTTTTTGACCGGAATTGCTGGCGGCTAGTCTGGAGTGTGAAAAAATAAGCATAATTGTTGGCTTATTGTGATGATCTCAACTTACATGTTCAGGTATATAATTGAAGTAATCACCATGGGCAACAAAATAGAGCCCAGTGTCCAAGCACTATATGCATAAGAGCTGGACTTCCAATATTCCACAACCAGATACCAGTTGATCACAATTGAGATTACACGCATAAGTATGGAGCATCCCGTCAATAAAATATTGCAGGTAGTAATTTCCACGCCCAGATTGTCCATTGAGATTGCAATGCATTAGCGTACTACATCTGTATGTATGTACATTTAAGTCTATGTTGGGAGTTGTCCGCATTTGGGCATAAGCATCAACATTCTTTTTTTTTTTTTTTATTTTATTTGTATTAGTTTTTTAAAAAAAGGGGTGGGGAAGCGGAAAAATGCAATATCAAAGGCCGTATAATTGTTTTTTTTTTTTTTTTTTTTTTTTTTTTTTTTATTCCTTATTTTTTTATTTTTTTTAATTTAAATTTTTTTTTTTTTTTTTTATATATTTTATAAATTTTTTTTTTTTTTTTTTTTTTCAATTTTTTTTTTTTTTTTTTTTTTTTTTTTTTTTTTTTTTAAATTTTTTTTTTTTTTTTTTTTATTTTTTTATTTTTTTTTTTTTTTTTTTTTTTTTTAATTTTATAATTAAGATGGGCAATTCTCCAGAAAGGTCAACCGCTGCCAAAAAAATCAAAGTTCATAAAAGTATGTTTTTTTCGCATATTTGTGTAGGGAATCTATTAAATTAAACTAATATAAGCAAATTTTACGTTTACTTATAACACATTTTGAAATATTTCAATGCAAAGTAGACCAAGTGCGTAAGTTCGGCTTTGAGCATTTCTAATGCACGTTTTGTTTTGATTCATTTTCTTAAAGAGAGTCATTATGCATTGATATTCGCTCTTCTAAATCTCTATTTATATTCAAAGAATATGAAAAATATGTAAAAGAAACAATGCGATTGCTAATAACGGTGAATTTCTTATCAGATTATTCGTTTTTACCAATGTCGCGTGCGACAGTGAAAAAGAATACTTTTCATCAGTGCATCCAAGGTTTTGGTGCAATGAGCATCAAATATCGTGTCCAAACGTATATTTTGACACTAAAGTAAATAAAAAAATTTTGGTTTAATATAAGCAGCTTTTCGAGTTTGAAACTTTTTTAAAGTTTGTCGCGTGCGACATGGTAAGTCAAAAATTTTTAAATCGTTTTTTTGTTTTTTTTAAATCTATTTTTTTTATGTACTACTTTTAATGTAGATGAATGCAGGAAACGAAAAAAACAAATCCAACTGCAAACGGTGGAGGGAAAATATAAAGAAAGATGAAACAAAATTACAAAATTATAAATTTAAAAACAAGGAGAGAATGCGGAATGCTAGACAGACTGCTCGCACACTGGCTGAAGGTAATGAAAAAGTAATTGAGGAAATTCGCAAATATAATCGCATACGACAACGGGAGAGGCGCCAAAAGCTCTTCGACATGTCACTCTCACGCCAAAAAGAAAAAGCGCCTTACAAATGTAAACAAACCTTGGCAAAAGCGGTCAAAAAAGTGGAGAGAGCGATGCCCAAAGATTTTGATAAAAAACTTAAAGTTTTGGGAGTTCTGGCAAAAAAATATAACAGAATTGAAGAAAATGAAAACACAAACGAATCCAGCAGAACAATATCAGAAAGGCTAGTTAACGCGATCAAAGAATTTTATGAAAATGATGATGTTAGTGTGCAAGCTGCAGGCAAGAAAGACACCATAATAATTAAGGGCAAATTAGTCGCTAAGCGTTTTATGATAATGACGGTGTCCGAAACCTATGAGCTATTCAAGAAATATTTTCCAAGCGAGGAGGTAGCTTTATCCACTTTTTTTAAAATGCGACCTCGCCATGTACAGTTGGCAAATAAAATGCCGCACAATATGTGTGTTTGCATGTATCATGCTAATTTCGGCTTTCTTTTGCAAAGTTGCTCGAAAGTGATTCCATCTTTTCCCAAGGATTTTGAGACATTTCTGAAAGAAGTTTGCTGCGATATTCAGAATGAATATTGCATGACAAGTAATTGTAAGAAATGTTTAACAGAAGTTAAAGATGATTTAATTCCTCTTGCATATTTGGCAAATATGGAAGAGGAAGTAAACTGGCAACAATGGCGTAAAATTGAAAACCACATAGTTCTCACAAATACAACTTCAACTATATCTGATTTAGTATTTGATATAGAAGCTAATCTATTATCTTTTAAGACACATTTTTTTGTAAAAAGAGCCCAACAAAAATATTTTGAGGATACAAAAAGAAACTTAAAGCCATCTGAGCTCCTTCTTCAAATTGATTTTGCGGAGAACTATCGGTTGACACACCAAAACGAGATTCAAAGTGCTCACTTTAGCTACCACCAGGTAACAATTTTTACCTGCGTAGCTTGGTTTGCTGGTGCTTCACAGTCGCTTGCAGTTATTAGTGACAAGCTCACGCATAATAAACACGACGTATATATTTTTGTCATAAACCTTATAATTGAAATTAAAAAAATTTTTGGTAATTTTTCCAAAGTATTTATATTTTCTGATGGCAGCTGCGCCCAATTTAAAAATAAATATATTTTGACCAGCTTGGCCGATATTTTGAAACAAATTGGATGTCAAAATATTGAATGGAATTTTTTTGCCAGTTCTCACGGAAAAGGAGCTGTTGACGGAGTTGGAGCCGTAATTAAAAGGAAAGTCTGGCAAATAACAAAATCAAAAAATGTGGTGTTACCTGATGCACTTGCGTTTTATCAGTGTGCAGAAAACAACATAAAGGGAGTTAAAATTTATTTTATGCCATCTGCACAAATTGAAAGTTTGTCAATTTATTATAAGTTAGATGAAAAATGGAATGATGTACAAAGCATACCTGGTATAAGCCAGATGCATTGGTTTGGTTGCAATGGCCAACAAACGCAATCTGGTAGGACAGCATATTCATTTAAAAAAATGGTTTATTGACGTTAATGAAATAATTAACGTTATTTAGTTAAGTTTATCAAATAAGATGAATATATTTGTTTTTGTTTTACTTTATTGAATATATTTTGTTAAGTTTAAAATTAATGTAAGAAATAAAAAAAATATTGAATATATAAAAAATAATTTAAATACATGTTATGCACTTCTAATTACTTAAAAAGAACAAAAACAACATAAAAATTATGATGGAAGAAAATGTCGCGTGCGACATGTAGCGTGCGACAGTGATTCAAATTCAATTTAAAAAAAAACTACTTAATATTTTGAAGTCAAACGAAATGCATTATTAAGAACAATCAATACATAACATTTTAAAATTAATTGCATTACAATTTTCCATCATGTTTCGCTGAAATCAGTGCTTGAGCTAGTTTTCGAAAAAGTGACTTCTGTCTGTGTCGCGTGCGAATGCCTTACATTTTTGTGATTATCTTGAAAATGAACAAATGCCCAAAATCGATCTTAACACAGATTATAGTGCTAACCAAGAGCTATAAAATTCGCATTTAAAAAAAAATAAAAAAAATCTAGGCACATGTTTTTTTCAGTTTGATTGCGTACAAATGTCGCATTCGACATCAGAGAATTGCCAGGTTTAGGCTAGTTGGCAGTGTTTGTGTTGTGTCTTCTGTTTTTTCTTTTGATAGTTTTCATGCGCGCAGCTCTTCTTGGACTTTCACTTTGCCAACGACAACAACAAAAACAACCACAAAAGTGGCTCCAGCCTGCCCAAAGAGACACTTTTCCAATAACGGTCGATGTGATGTGAACGAAATAATGGCAACCAAATATGAGCGCATTATTAGCGATTGTAGGTCGCGAAATGTTCAATGGGAAGACACCGATTTCCCTGCGGTGCAATCGTCCGTCTTTTACTATCAAACGCCTCCATTCACATTCCAATGGAAACGGATTGCCGAAATCAACAACAGCAGCAACAGCAACAGCTCGTCCACTCAAACCCAAGCTCAAGCCAGTTTTCTCAATGAAAACGCCGAATTCGATGTTGTGCCTGGAAAAATGGGAGATCGCTGGCTAGTTAGCTGCCTGGGTGTTTTGTACTCTCTGCGAAATTTGTTCTATCGCGTTGTGCCCGCGGATCAGAGTCTTGCCAAATCAATGGGAATCTATCGCTTTCGCTTGTGGTGGTGCGGTGAATGGGTCGAAGTTTTGGTGGATGATCGCCTGCCCACCATCAATGGTCGTCTGGCATTTATGCAGCCACAAGCCTCGAATTGCTTTTGGGCCTCGCTGCTGGAGAAGGCCATAGCCAAATTGCATGGCTCGTATGAAGCTTTAAAATATGGTACACGCTCGGACGGACTAACCGATCTACTGGGCGGTGTTGTCAAGTGTATGCCCATAGTGGAGGATACAATGAGACCACAAACCCTAAAGGATCAGCTGTTGACGACCTGCATTGTTACCTGCCTGGCGGTAAAGAATTCAGCAGTACAGAAAAAGAATACCACGGAAAGGCTGGCAAATGGGATTCTGGTGAATGTGAATTACAGGTAAATATGTGGAGGGAATGAAGATTGCAAAGAATACACAATTTGGCTGGGGATTTTATTAATTTAATTCAACTTTAGTTCAGCATGGGCGATTGCTCAAATAGCTCTATTTATTTGGAAACTGTTGCCAGATTTTGCAAACTTAATAATTATAGTGAAGCGGATGATCATTAAATCCGACGGCTAAGACTTGCCTTCTGAGAGTTTCTATGTAGGTTTACTTTTAAATGTAAAGCAATCGATGAAGAAATAATAACTAGGGAGAATTATAGAACGAAATGTGTGGAATGATTTTATATAAATCACCAACGCGCAGCCTTAACAGTTAAACTAGACGGCTTTATTTTAGACAGTTTAATTTTTTGTTGAAAACGAGTCCCCTAAGGCCGCCCTCACTAGCTAAGCTTCCCCAGCTATAGCCCCAGGGACCGAACACTCTCAGCAATTCACATCTAATGCTTTCCGAAGTCATGCAACACTGAGTGTCAGAGCGAGACAGTGACATTTTTCGTGCTCTCTTCTTGGGAAAACCCTGTGGTTCCTTTTTGTTGTGAAACACCTTTAATTTCGGTACAGAAGATTTCAGTAGGTGTATAATTTGATTTCAGCGTCACGTGACGCTGACGTCATACATGTTGTGTTTTGTAGAGTGTCCCGGCACACATTAGATGGCAGGGGGTGGGAAAGATGTTGTGGTTGAGTTAATCTAAATTAACAAAATTGTTAATTTTTTTGGCCTTTTTTGTCCAAAATTTAAATAAGTGGAAGGAAAGGTAATATATTTTATGTGTCATATAAAATCTGCAATTATGGCTATTAAAACGATTTTTGATGTGGAACATCTTTAATTTTAACGCTTGTATCGGGTACAAATTTTTGATTTCTAACGAACGTCATTCATATTTTGTGTTGTTTTGATTTGTGGAGTTTCCCGGCAAACACACACAAGATAGAGGGGAACGAAAATAGGAAAGATGCTGAAGAGAGGCAACTGGGTGGGTTCTGGGAGAGATCTGGGTGTGATTTTATTTGGGAGGGATTTGGCTTAGGTAAGATCTGGGTGGGATCTGGATGGGAACGGGGGTGAGATCTTTGTGGTTTCTGGGTGAAATCTGAGTGGGATCTGGGCGGAATCTGGGTGGGATCTGGGTGGGATCTAGGCGGACTCTGGGTTGGATCTGGATGGGATCGGGGAGGGATCTGGGAGCGATATGGGTGGGATCTGTGTGGGATCTGGATGAGGATCTGCGTGGGAGCTCGGCGGTATCTGGCTGAGTTCTGGGTGGGATCTGGGAGGGTTCTGGGCGGGATCTGGGTGGGATCTGGGAGCGATATGAGTGGGATCTGGAAGCGATACGGATATGTGGGGGGATTTACGGCATCTGGGTGGGATCTAATGGGATTAGGGATCTGGAAGGATATGGGATCTTTGGGATGCGTGATCTGGGCGTGATCTGGATGAGATCTTGGTTGGATCTCACCTTGATGGTATCTGGGTGGGTGAAACCTCATGATTTATCTCTGAATCAGCACAATAAACAAGACTTCCTGAAAAATGAAAGAACACAGCAGCAAGAGATCTTGATTCTGGTATTTCCACTCCCTGTTAGTTTTCTTCTTTCAAAAGAGTGCCCTTACTGATTTATATGCCATTAAGAGCTTGTGATTTGAAAATAAGCTCTTAACCTAAGCATCATGTTTCACATCAGTCCCGTGAGTTTACGACACTCAGACCTTTTTTTATCAAAATTTCCCAAAAATTTGTCAAATTATTTGCCTGTGTGAACTTCGCTTAAGAAATCCTGGAAAACTTTTAACTCGGGAACAATTTTTGAATCAATTGTCCGTTTTCCTCCAGCACTTCAGGTTTAAGAGTTATTTGGATAAACCTGTTTGTTTACATTTCTATGTCCTGTGGCCACAATAAGTAACCCCTTCAAACAAATGATTTTGATTTTAAAATGAAAAGTATGCCCCTCTTCATCCCCTCTACCACCTCCCTCACAAGGTGTTGCTTCTTGCGTGCTTGTAACAACTGTGTTACTGCAAAAATTGAAATCGATAATCGTATAACGGTTAGAGTTACGGCTGTTTTGACGATCGCTTTTTTCGGTTACGTTTATTTACGGTTGGGGATATCGGGTTTCGGTACAGGTTATGGTTCTAACCTAATTCTGTATCGGGTTCCGGTTTTTCGGTTACGGTTACGGTTATTAACTTGGAAACTTGGACTTGGACTGTTTTCCCCTGATAATTCAATCAAATTATGGTTATCCTACAATTTAATTACAGTTAATTTTCTGCTCGGCAGATTAAGACAGCCTAATGTCTCAAATCAATGAAATATTGTCATAGGTAAGCATCATTCTCGAAACAGACTTGCTTTTCTAACTCCAATTCGTGAGACTATAGATTGTCAATGATGAGTTGTTTTTTATTTCAAATTAACATTGAATCCAGAGAGCTAAGGTTACAGCAAAATCAGAATTAGCTGATGTAAATTTGATCCGAAGTCGTACATTTTTGGAATCGACTAAACTAGCCAGCATCTAGTGTAACATCACGTACATATGTATATGGAAAGACGATGAGGGTAAAGATTTGGTTGAAGCACCACTCTTTCTCGTTCGCTCTCTTTTCTTGTACGTCAGCATGTATGCATGTAAAATGTTCATTGTGCATACATCAAATTTACTTCAGAGCCAGACATGCATAGCTGAGTGTCAGAGAGTGAAGGGCATATTTTTCTGTCTACTCCATTTGGCTTGCACAGGTCTAGACCAGAGCCGGCCAGCCATAGCTACCAGGGACCGAAGTCGCTCATGTTTTTATGCAAACGCGAACTTATGGTTGTGTGAATCGGTGAACTCAACACAAAGTTGTACAGGTCTAGAGAGAGCTCGCTTGCTCTCACTTTTATACAAGCACACTTTTCTGTCCTCTCTTCATTATCCCGGCACTGGATATTGTTTAGGTGAAGGAAAACAGAAACCAACCAGTATATTTACTTCGTTTCGGGTTTGATAACCGGCTTTGGTAATAAAGGTAACAGGATACGGCTATAAGGAAAATTTTTTTGGTTACGGTTTCGGTTACAAATTTTAAAGTGTTTTTAGCGGTTATGGTTATACTGCTTTTGTGTATGCTGTTTGCATTAGCTTAACGAGCTTCGAGCGTTGAGATTACTTCAGGGTTCCCCCAAAAAGGAAGCGCAACAATCTCTCTCTCTCTCTAACACACGATGATGCATGACTTTGACAAGCATTTGATGGGAATTGGCAATTATGTACGTCCCCCAGAGGCTAAGGATGAGGAAACTCTTATGGAGACCACAAATCTAAAGCCTTTAAAAACCAATGAAAAGTATTAGCTTAAGCAGAGCGTAGCTTAGCAGCTGGATCACATAGAGATTGCGCAGACTAATAGTTTAGCAAAACGGAGCTTATCGTGTTTTTAATTCATAAGTTCCGCTAGCTCAGCTCCGCTCCGCGGTCTGTGTGCATGAGGTCGTAAAGAACATTCTTACAATAACCCTTGGAAGTGCTCTTTCTAGTCGTTTTGGCTAGCTTAAGACCAGGGATGGTCACTGGATCCACCCTAGGGTGCTAAGACATTTAGCTATTTACACAAATACGAGACGAACGCATGCTGAAGCTGATTAGAAGAGAGCAAAAAACATTTCAGTCGCTGGCTAGCCTTTGCTGCTAAACTCTCACTTTTGGGCCTTGTTCTCGTTGGCCAACGCTGCTTTAGACTATATATTTTCAAAAGCAGGTTCAGCGGTTCTTGTTTAGCTTGGATGGGTGCTAATCGGAACTAGAATTTATGCTCATGTTCTTGTTTTCAGCTGAAGTTTGTTTGCCATCACGATAAATTTGTTTAAAACGCTTGTTCGCTAATTCGGTGAAGCGCCCAAAAGTTGCAAAAATAATGGATTATTCTGCAAAGATTTTTAAGTATCGAGTTAAGCGGAACTAACTATTTCTTATTTCAGATAATGTTTTGAGTGTTTTTAAAGCCTTAGCATATCGGTAGATTAGATCTGGAACCACCAGACTATTCTTAAAAATCTCAAAATATTAGAACCGATCGATACACATAAAACCCTCTACGACCCATAAAAATGCAAAGGGGTTTAAGGTCATACGTTATTTAGGATCCGATATATGTAAAACTTGGTCCGAAACCAAGAACCGGCTCGTGTTTTCAATTCAAATCAAATTAAGTTCAGGTGCTTAGCCCATGGCCTGACTTTAAGACTTGGTGAGACGTAAACTTAGCTACTTCTAAGCTACTAGCTAAAATTCATAGCTAGAATCGACGTCTCATACAAACAATTTTGCAACGTGCAAACTTGACAGAGAGAGTGAGAGATTTTGTGGGACGCCTCAAATAGCCAATTCAACTCAAAAACCAAATTAATTTTAATTCAATTTTACACATTTTACAGACTTTCCTGCCTGGACAAAGTGGAAACCCTAATGGGCGATTCGGTGCAATTGATTCGTGTCAAGGATACATTTTCCTCCAAACCCTTTGGCGATAAAACCAATTTTCTTGGCGACTGGTCTCCCATGTCAAAGACCTGGGAGCGTGTATCGCCAGCGGAGCGTGCCCGTCTCCTCACTCAGTTGCATTTGGGCGAGTTTTGGATATCATTCTATGATTTTGTCCAAACATTTACCACACTGGAAATCGTTTATCTGGACACGGAGACGGCGAACGATGAGGAAATGCTCAAGGGTCGGCCGCAGCATTGGAAAATGAAAATGCACCAGGGCCAATGGAAGCGAGGCGTTACCGCCGGCGGTTGTCGCAATCACGAGTCGTTTCACATCAATCCACAGCTGCTGGTTTCCGTGCAGGAGAAACAGGACATTGTGATTGCGCTGAATCAGCATACTGCCGTGGAGCCGAAGGTGATTGGGTTTACCATGTACATGTGGAATCGGGACTACAGCCTGAACGAGTGCCTGCAAAAGGATTTCTTCAAGAATCATGTCAGCTACCTGAACTCGGACTACGGCAACACGCGGCACGTGAGCTATCACACGCAACTGGAGATGGGCCATTATGTGCTCATACCCACCACCTATGAGCCCGCGGAGGAGGCGCATTTCACGGTGCGAATACTGGGTACCTCAGCGTTTCGTTTGTCGTGCCTGGAGACACAAACTATGATCCTGCTCGATCCGTTTCCGGCCCTCAAAAGCGAGGACTCGATACAGAAAATCAAAAGCGTTTGCCAATACGAACCGGTCTACATGCAGCTGGCCGACGAGAACAAGACCATCAACTGCTTCGAGCTGCACGAACTGCTGGAGGCCTGCCTGCCCAATGATTATATCAAGGGTTGTGCCAACATCGACATTTGCCGTCAGGTGATTGCGCTGCAGGACAAAAGCGGCAATGGACGCATCACCTTCCAGCAGTTTAAGACCTTTATGGTCAATCTCAAGTCCTGGCAGGGCGTTTTCAAGATGTACACCAAGGAGAAGGCGGGCATTTTACGTGCGGAACGCTTGCGCGATGCCCTGTGCGATATTGGCTTTCAGCTAAGTACGGACATAATGAATTGCCTGATCCAGCGATATATACGCAAGGATGGTACCCTACGGCTCAGTGACTTTGTGTCGGCTGTCATTCATCTGACCACGGCGTTCAATCAATTCCATTTGAAGAGCTACAATCAGGTGAATGTAATTGAGGTGCATCTACATGATTGGATCAAGAGTATCTTAAGTTGCTAGTGGGTAAACTAATGTTGTATGTTGTGTTGTGTATGTATGAGCGAAGCTTGACCCTTTTTTTACGTAAAATAAATCATAATTTATTGTTTAAGCAAATTGATATTGTGGGAAGGGGGCAAGGGAGGTTCCATTCGATATTGGTGGATGATCCATTTTGGACTGGATTGTTTGAATATACAATTATTGTTAGATTGATCTTAGATTTTCATCCAAATAAGCTGAAAATTGTACAAGGGATACGAATGTGGTCAAGACTAAGCATACAAAGAAATGGGAATGGACCTGTATGAGGAAAGCGATGTTTTCGAAGAAGTTCATCAACAAATGGAGGTATACGCAGCGCATACTTTACAGTTGGCAAAAAAAAACGATGAGGACTTCAACGTCCTGTGTATAAAATATGTTAAAAAACTTCGATTGGAGCCACGTAGCCATAGCGAAACACTACCGGAGCTCTACGTATAATATGATCGACTCCCTACCAGCACTGAAAATCAAAGCTCAAAATCTACTACCACAAGTAATAGACTGGGACTTTTCTAGATCAATTTTGCTCTTGCTTCGAAGTCTTTAGCAGAATGCTCAACTATGTTGCTAACCAAATATATGTCAATCCTCGATTTAACTATAAAGAATCGTCGTTTTTGACAAGTAATCAAAAGAAACTAGTCTTGGTTAGATTTAACTCTGCTTTTAAACTAAAACAAAAAATCCTAAATAAATATTTATTATAGAACAAGTAAGAAAGTCGTTCAAGCTCGACTATAATATACTCTGTATCCCTCCCAACGTTTGTAGTTAGAAGCCAAAATGGCATAGAAGCTATAAACTGCTGCCCTTCGCCCTATATTTTCCCCACTCCCTCCTTTACAGCTCTCGACTTTTTCCCCTCCCTCTTCCAACGCTCTCCACTCTTTCCCGTTCCGTTCCTTTCCGCGCGCCTCCAATTGCTTTTTCTTTCTAACACATGTCTCTCATAGCAGCTATCATCTGTCCCAGAGAGCCAACACACATACATACAACACATATCTAATTTGTGTGAGTGTGAGTCGTTCCCTCTCCCTCTCTATTTCGTGCTCTTAGCAAAACAGCTTAACACAATGTTGCCTGAACCCAATAGCTCATTAATTTGCCCCATACAAACTTTTTTTTGGCGTTTTCACCCACTTCGCGGACAAATTTTCCAAATTTTCTTTCTTAGTGCGCGCCTGCATAACTAAACGCAGGTCTATGTCAAATCTTAGACCTCTAGGATAAGCAAATCTTGACTGTGAGTTAATACATCAGTTAGTCAAAAGGGTCTACAGATTTATAAGTATAGATATAGGAGTTGAAGATGATTCCTTCTGGCTATTACATACTTTTGCACAAACTTATTATGCTCCATGTACCTTTGGTACAGAGTGTAAAAAGTAGATCTCTGTTTATGAGCTTAGAAAAGATATAGATTTTAGAGAAAAATGTTTTAAAAATTTTTATAACAAACATGATAGGGGTGTTCCTGCAAGTGATTTTGATTTTAGTTGCGGTGTGACCAGAAAATCTGCAGAAAATGACAATTTATTTATTTTTGTTGATCTTTTAACTTAAAACAATTGGCAATCGTAATACAAAAAGGTTTAGAGTAATAGCCTTAGAGGTTAGATACTTCAAGGTGTCCATTAATTTCACTTAAAATAACATTAAAAGATTTTTCAAACGAAACAATAAATGAAAGGGAATTATAATTAAAGCATAAGACACGAAAAGGTTCATTAAGGGCATAGTTGGACCTGCAAAGTGTCAAACGTAGTGGCCGAAATGTACGGGTGAACCTTGAGGGTACTGTAAAGTCTATAGAAGTAAGGAGAAATTGAGAATTTACCAATCTAAGAAGAAGTTTGTAGACGAATAGGACACCATTGCATATTCTGCGGTGATGCATAGATTGAAGATCGATTAATTTTAACCTCGATCGGTACGGCGGTAAATGCCTATTGCGGTCGCAATGCGGATTGTTTCTGGACAGATTCGATTAGCGATTGCTGCTATTTGTACTGTGGGCTCCATACACTAGAACAATATTCCAAAATAGGGACGTACTAAGGATATGTACAATGATTTAGTTGTGTAAGGGTCATCAAACTCTTTGGACCACCGTTTATAAATGCCAGAACACTTTTGCTTTTTGCTGTGCTGCGTATGGCTGTTGAAACACAATTTCTGGTCAAATAGTATACCAAGATCGTTGGGATACGGTCCAGGATATGATTCCCTATAGAATAGGAGACAACGTGAGGTGAGCTGCGGAAAAAAGTCATCATTTGGCATTTAGAATGGTTCAAAAAAAGATCCAGAACCAAGAAAAGAAGATTATTTGGACACCACTTCTCCAGTTCATTAAGGTCTAGTTGAAGGTATGGTAGACAGATTTTAACGTCATCTGCATACATAAATACAGTTGAATACGATTTGACTTGTGGGAGGTCATTTACAAAAAGGACAAAAAGCAACGGGCCTAGTTGTGGGACACCTGACGCCACGTTCACTACTGTTGAAAATACATTGTTTAATAATACCCGTTGTGAACGATTTGATGAATAGGACGAATCCAGTTCAATAAGTTTGGTGGAAAACTCAAAAGTGACAATTTGTGTAGAAGAAGAGCATAATTAACTGTATCAAAGGCCTTGCTAAAGTCAGTAAAGACGACATCAGTTTGTGATCGGCACTGAAAACTGCGATTTATCAGTGATGAAAACTCAAGAAGATTTGTCACCGTCGATCGACGTTTAACAAAACTATGCTGAGAAGGAGATATGAGGTTGCTACATAGGTGCTGCAGTTGGAAGGTCATCAACTGCTCAAGCAGTTTTGGGATAGCAGAAAGCTTTGCAATGCCTCGATAATTCATTCATTCATTCCAAATCTGTGGGAGACAAGACTTGTTTTAAGATAGGTTAAATAGATAGGTAATGGGTGAGCACAAAGCAACAGCACAGTACTTCATAATAGAACTTGGGACGTTGTCAGGACCAGCAGAGAACGAGATGTCAATCGTGGACAAACTTAGTAAAACGCCACATTCATTAAAATAGGAAAGAAAAATATTATTCGCTTGAGGTGGAGAGTAAGGATATGGAGAAGAAGAACAGTTGTAGGATTGTGCTAAGTAAGTCGTTTGAAAGAAGGAGGCAAACAGATTAGCAATATTAAGATCGGAAAATTCAGTCTTATTCTGATAGTGAAGGGACGGAGGAAATGCATTCGACTTACGTTTATAGTTAACAAATGTGTAGAATTGTTTTGGATCATTTCGAAAATTGTGAGAGGTAATCAGCATAGCATTGGGTGTTGATAGTAAGGAAATTCAGAACGAGCTAAAGAGTAAAGCGCAAAGTCTATTGACCAACCAGTTTTCTTATATTATTTGAAAACTCTAGATTTCTTATATTTTATGTGTGAACCAAGGAGGCTTAGATGAGGGTATCACCCTCGCCTCAAGAACGTGTGTATCAAGGCCAAGTAAAGGGTTTGATAAAATGCTTTGACTGCTAAAATGCTAAAAAGTCCGTAATTGTATTAAATATCTTTGACAACAATATCAAGGCTGAGGCTTACATTAAATAACTTTGAGATCACTCACCCAAATCCAAAAAATTATTTTAATCGAATCCAACGAATTATAAAATCGCGAGTTCAAGTAAGAAATTCATAAAGGCCAAATATATTTTTCTGTGAAATCGCAAAGAAACCGGCATATCTATAGCCAATCAAATCACTGAAAGAAAAATTTGCCCTCACGATATTTTTGTAAATTTGAGTCTTTATTGTGAAATAATGGTTACACAACGTTAGAAAAACACATATTTTGTGGTGATCCCAAGATTCAGTATTTGACTTCTTAAAATAAATGAAAACTAGTCAGCCAAGCAATTTGTCATTGATTAATTTCTTTCGTCATTCGCAAGTGAAGAACACTCTTAAGCTCAGCTTCGGCATGCGTTCGGCTCGTGTATGTGTAAGCAGCAAAATGTCTTCCGCCCCCAGGGGAAATCCGGTGACAATCGCTGATCTAAACCATCGATAATCTGAAGGCGCAATATCTGGTGAATGCTGCGGGCGGAGTTAGAATTCAAATATGAGGGTTAGGGAATTGTTTTGGACGAAGATATCACGCTATCAAGAGACAAAATATATAATTTTCCTTATACAGTGGTCTGTCGGTTAATAGCATTGCTCAGTCGCAGCCAATGCTGTTGGGGGAGCTCCCTTGTAATGGCTTCGTTTGGAGCGAGTTGATCCAACCAGATGCTTATCTGGGACGTTACTAGACTTTCAATTCAAATTGATCACTTTTCGTCGACCAGCTTTTCCAGCTGCTGGGAGTTTGGAAATTTGAGTCGTTGTTTCTAATCTTTGAAGTTTTCAAAGCCTTTTATATATTTTTTTTTTTTAAATAGACATTTCCACATTGTTAGCTGTGCTCTGACACTGAATTCAAATATTTATATGGGCCCTAAGTATGAAAAATCTGGCCATTATGTCCGATGTGTATGTGGGCTAATCGAACATAGCAAATCTGACTTTTATTTCAATGCATACCACAACTAATTTTCCTGTTTTCCTCTTGCCTCTTGTTGTTATTTCCTTAAAAATTTGTTCTTTCTTCCATTCAAATTGCTGCTTCTCCCAATGACTGTTTATTCACGTTCTATTTTTGCTCCTGCAAACAACAGATAACATTTCTTCTGGGCTATACGTGATCCAAAATGAGCAGGTTCCGATGATGCCCGCAATGCCCGGTTCGATAGGTTCGCTCGGGCTCTAACCCCTCGATTTTTTCCGTATTCTAGTGACGCTCTACATATTCTTCGTAGCCCTCCAATATATCGCAGTTTTCGGAGTCGATAACTCCTTGTTTTTGAATATTTTTTCTTTGTTCGTAAATTTGAAACTAAAATTAAAATCAGAATCAAAATCACTTGCATGAACACCCCTGATATTTATTTAAAAATAACAGTGTTTTGCTATTTGAGTGTTTAATGAAATGTATTTAAGTGTTATTTACGAGCCCTGGTTTGGAACTTTGAAGCTCACACTACAGCGTCCCGTTCCAAAGTCTGAAAGAATCCTTCCACTCTCTTCGACAAGATGTATTATATTTATTTCAGTTAGAGAAAATCATTTTAGTAGGTATGTGTATGTATGCATTTTTTGTATATGTAGACACAATAGTTTGTCATTTTCTACACACTGAAATCAAATGTAAATGTGGTGGCAGTATGTGGGTACGATTACGTATTAAGTTTAAGCGATTCAATAGATTATTAGCAGAGATCTATACTTATTCAACATGATGATACTGGTTTATTAGGTTTTTAGGCGTGCTAGCACTAATACTAAAAAATGGCAGCATTCCGATTGTGTGTCTACTGTATGCTGTAAGTAGTTGTAGTAGTTGTTTGTAGTAGTAGTTTATTGGACGACAGGAAAATGCCATTTCCTGGGTTTCCTCCCTCTTCTTCTCACTAAATATACATAACGCTTTACATTGAGGTTCCATTGTGCGTTGAAGCATCGCTAATGCGACGCGAAAGTGTCGTCTTACGGCTGATGGATAATGAGTTTGAGCTTGGACCACAATTTGTGTTATAATTCGATGTCAAAATACTGGAATTTGGGGCTTCAAGCGCAATGGGCGATGAACCGGTTAAAGTGCGCATGGGAGAACGCTTAAGTGAGCCGGTGACCTCATGGGGTTCTTGATAGCCCGAATCCATATCATCGTGATAGGAGTCCATTAAAGGTGTGGGATCCTCATAGTCATAGTCAACGAATCCATTATTGTCAAAGGACTGGAAAAGAGGGTAAAAAGAAAGAGATGATTAGATGATGGGTTACTAAAGAACGCGTGATTCGTAACAAGTGGCCACGCCAAAAATGCTCAGTAAGGTTTACCATTTTATCAAGCAGAGACTAACAACAAAATATATCTGTGAGAAATGTGAAGAATGAAGAAATCACGGAACTTAATGGGAACGATTGGAAACGACGGAAGGTTCAACATGAAATCCAAGATGAAAAATTTTGAAGCGAAATTTTAATATAAAATTCGATAATCGTTATTGTATATCGTCGGACCAAAAATGGCAACTCCAGCACACTGCAATTAGGTCACACTGCAATTCGATAGATGCCACTCAGCTGAGTGGTCAGGCCAAATAGAACCATCTGAGTAGCTTCATGTCTACTCAGACGCCTTTTTACACGGTCTGACAGCAAATCACACGAAAACTCAGCTGGACTTTAGTAAATCCTTTTTGATCTTCGACAATTCGTTAGGAATTCCTCAAATCCCGACACTTAGCGAACTTTTTGACTATGCTGCCGGAAAAACTCTTAAAGCGCACGCACACATGCGACTGAAAGATGAACTGACGGCTGATCATGATATTTTAGTACGTTAGCAAGCCGAAATAATCAAGCATGCTTGATTGAATCCGCTAAGTAGAGCTTACAACTGAATTTTAAAGATCGAACCAAAGCTGGTTGTACACACTAGCCTGCAAGGAGCTAAACTAAAGTTCTGCCGTCAGTTCATCTTTCAGCCGCATGTGCACGCGCCACCTTAGGGGCCTGTTGTGGTACCAATCGACACTAAAGAACATTCATTTACAAGCAGCAAGCACACTAATCATTATAATGTTCATTCCAGATGTCTTTACAATAAACTAATGACTCCGTTTTTATGCCCCGTGTTCACAGCAGTTCCATCACATCTGGAACGGAATTGGAACTATTTTTTCCACGACAGTCGTTGTTACTTTTCCCGAATTAAGTCTCTCTCTGAGCCTTTCTCATTTATTAATGAGTTATGTACTTCAGTGTTTCCAGATTCGCTTTTTTCCCGTCAAATCTGGCTTTTTTTTATGACCAATTGCTAGTTAAATTTGAAAACAGCGGGCAGCGGGAATTCTGGCTTTTTTCTTTATTAATTAAGCTTTTTTCCGTATTTTTTTTGTATTCTTGCCAATGCCATCTTTACTTTGAAAGTATATCGATGTGTTGATCGATTCTTTTCTGTTGTAAGCAATCTTGAAGTAGGTCGCTTCATGATGCTTCTCCCATCTCTATTATTCGCGCTAGATCGCTTCGATATAGATATCCATATCCGAAGAGAAACATCAGAGACAAAGCTAATCAGCGCTGTTGTCCCACAAGGAAGTGTCCTAGGCCCAACGCTCAACAACCCCTTCACTCACGATATGCCATCTAATCGAAATCCTCAAATCGTTGACAGAAACGATTTATGATCGCTACCTTTGCGACGACAGCACTGTTAAGGGATCCCGCATATACCGCTTCTGATGATGCAAAGTATTTAATCACTCAGTTCTATTTACCTACACTGAACTCAGTTTTTCTCAAGATTGACCACTTTAGACCAACGCCTGCACCACCTCAACACACCCTTAAGGACGGACATAAGAAACCCAGTCGTACAAACCAACAAGACACCCACCCACTACAAAGCGTAGCCCCTCCCATCCCCCCCCCTTCCCCCCTTTTTGTTGACGGCAGAAAGTCAAGGCTCTCTCGGCAATGGAAGTTCTGTAAACAGAGAAGCGTGCTGTTTTTGTGAGGATCCTACAAATCGCGAATTTTACCGACCAATAAGTGTGATGCCAACGTTTTTTCAAAATAAACTAAACTGCAGGTTTATAGCAGGGTTACCCAAATGTGACTATGTCTCTCTCTCTCTCCCTCTTACAAACAGTGAAGCATGACTTCGGCAAGCGAGTATGTTCGTGCCCCAGGGGCTATGGTTTGTAGACTCTGCTCTACAGGGACTAATATATGCTAATTTGCTGCATCCTGCTTTCCGCATTGGAGCGGTTTTACCGCGGTTTACTGCAGATTTGGCTTATTCAATGGCTCATAGTAACTTTATTGCCACATTCAAGCCACAGCCAAGGAAGTAAATGCTCCTAGATGGCTTTTATTGATGATTGAACCGTTGGGACATAGCTTTTAATGGTTCTAAGTGCAAGATCCACAAAAATAGCTTGTGTGCGACTTCTAGGACTTCTTATTTCGGTATGCAGTTAAGGCAAAGCCCATTCAAATCGCCTTCAACTTCATTCCTTCCACCTTTCGGTTCATAAAAGATGTCCCACAGGCCCACCAACTAGACTTAAACACTCTCTTATGGGAAGAAAGACGCTGCTGGTTAGTCTGGATCTTCCAGGCGTTTGACATGCTCTTTAAATCCTCGTTCCCAAACGGCCCAAACATTGCAAAAACACAAAAGCGCAGGGACCACACTCTGGAAGAGGCGTAGCTTTAAGACAGCCAGAGAGCAAACAACTTTACTCTCACTTTCTGAGCTCGCTCTTCTTGACAGACCCTGCTTGAAGACTACAAAATTTCTTGAACTTACCTTGACAAAGGATTGCGATTGTTTGGCATAGCCGCGAAACACCTGGCTATGCGCCTTGCCACGATAGTCCACCGATTCATAGTGTCCCCCACCATCCTGCGAGTTCTCAATGATGAAATGTCGTGTACCGTGCGGTGTTAATGTGGCCCAAAGCAGGCGACTATCGTTCACCAATTGGCTTTGCAGCAAATCCCGACTATTCGCCGTGGCGCAGGGATACAAAATGCCGCCCGAGGTGAACGCATTCGATTTGGTGGCCTCGCCCAAGGCATTAATTGCCGTTTGCTTGATATTTGCATCGTGATACGAGAAGAATGTGCTGCAAATCAAAGCCAAATTTAAGTTTCGAGTGAAAACACAGCTGACTTGGTCCAACTTACTCCCTGCATCTGATTACAATTAAAGCCAAGAAGCAGCCCAGCACAAATATGCCAATGCATGAGGAGACAAAGAACCAAATGTTTTCCAAACTTTTTGTATCGCTGCGTACCAGCTCCATCAAAGCGTTGCCGCTCTCGTTATGATGATGGTTTTGGCCGCACATGAATGCGGCAAAGCAGGGCTGCGTCTCATTGGAGGGGGCCAGTGTATCGATATGCTTCGGCTTGGATATCAAAAACGAGGGCAGTGGGGGCGGCGGCATCGATAGTATGAAATCAGGTGGCGGGCCAGCCAATTGGTCGCAGCTGCCCACGCAATTGCCCAGCAACATATTCATCTCGAAAGGTCTGCAAGGAAATCCAAAATGTATGTATTGATAAGGGGGGTTGGTTGATTTTTCACACAAATTGCGTGTCTTATGTATGCGGAAATTCCTTTGGTTCGTTCTATGCATTCCCACTCAACACTCCACTAGCGTTTTCCTCGCCCACTTTTCCAGCCACACTTGAGGGCAAAATATAAACAAACACAAATTTGTTTTAATGACAAACCTTTTCTTTAATTACAAATAGCTTCGTCCTGTGCCAATGAAATCCTTTTCTATACTGAATCTGCAGAAACAATTGCCCAAATGCGCATAACTTGCCTGAAGCGGTGCGCGCGCATCTTCCGTGTTTGGAGCCAAGTTGTAACCCTTACCAATTCGGCCACACCCAGCCAATACACATTTTCCACCTGGTTTTTTCTTCTGTTTTATACGTGAAGCTGAAAATTGTGATGCTATTTAGAAATGCAAAATGTGAGGAGCAGGACGGCTTTATGCTCTCGCATCCGTTATTTTAACTTAGATTTCTACAAATATTACAACTTTTGCATCAGATTTATTACAATTGAAATTGTTTTCACACAGGTTTGGATATCCTGTTAAGGTAGTGAATCAAGTTTAGTAGGGCCACAATATAAATTCAGATTGAGCAAAATAATTATCCTTAAATGAATTTTAATTTTATTCAATACGATACGATAATACAATTTTTCTCATTGAAATAGTTCCAAATCAGGCAATATCTCTGTCGTAGTGAAGTGTACTCAGCATCTATTTAGATTCAACCTTGCAACTTCGAACTTTTTTGACCAAGGCTGCAAACCTATGAACCGAACCCTAGAACCACTTCGGTTCGGGTTTTAGGTCCGACAGACGGACCATGAACCGAAACTCAAATATTTTGACTCCTCGAACCTGAGCCCGAACCGGACCACCTGGCATTAAGTTAGTTTCACGCCAATTAGGTAGTTTTTTCAACATTTTATACAATATAGAATTATAATTCCTTTTAATCTGAAGAGAATCTAGAAAGAAAAGTCATATAGAATATAATGTTAAATGCAACTATATATTGTAGAATATAATGTTGATGAATCTTGATTTGGACGACGACTAAGTTAACTCAATAAATTTCCTGGAGGACTGTGCTGCACCCGCTCAAAATTTAGTAGATAACGATTTTTTAGTGCAGTTCAGTTTGACATTAGTAGAGTTCGCACACTTCTCCGTACTCACATTATATGAAATCTTTGCTTATAAAAAAGTGAATTAAAGTGAACTCGGATTAGTAAGGTTCTGAAATCTTTTTGTTTCGATAAAAGTTCTTCTATTATGAGCTAAGTACCAACATTGGCTGCAGTGCTCTAAGACCCGATAATTTCACCCCAATTTATTATAGTTTTTATAAGCAAATATAATACAATAAAGTATTATCCAAACCAGCAACACAATAAAATAAATAGACACTTCGATTTAGTTTTTAGCAACCGCACGCACTCGTTGTCAAAAGAGAAGTGAAGCCCGTGTTCGCGAGTACAAGCAAAAATACATAAAGTAGACGAAGAAGCGCAAGAAGGTCCCGTTACCTTTTGCGATCTCCTCATCCACTTCACTCACACATATAAACTACACATGTGTATCCATGTGACTTTTGCTCGTATATGTATGTTCATATTTTACAACACGCCACCTCAAAAGTTACATTGATCAAAAACAAAAATTTTGACAGACGAGTTTGTGCTTATTTTAATTTGTTTCTTCAATTCTGGGGATTACAATTAGATCCAGCATTCGCTGCAAAGAGTTGGGGAAACCCAGTAAAACCCAACTAGATCTACATATATGTATGTATACAGATAAGTTAACATTAAGTTTTCAAGCAAAAATTAACACAAAATTTTCGAGCAAAAAAAATTAACATAATTTTCAAGCAACATTAAATGATAAAAAAATATTAAAGCATTTCATTTCATTCATTTCTTAAACATTAATTTTTGATAGAGATTTTCTTTAAGGGTATTGATTTATGAATTATGAAAAGTTTGTTTTTAAATAAAAAGAACTCCATGAGCTCCATTTCGTTTGGTAAAGAATTTTCTTCTGCAACGTTTTAAATTTTCGTAGTCAATTTATTCGGAAAGTCCCAGTTGGCTTCTCAGAGCGATAAATCTTGCAGATGGTAATGGTTTCGTCAATATGTCGGCTAGTTGGAGATCTGTGGGAATATACTTTATACAAATTAGTTTCTTTTCAATTTGTTCCCTTGTAAAATGGTATTTAATGTCTATGTGCTTTGTTCTCTTATGGCAAGTAGGATTATTGGCAATGCTTATACAACCTTGGTTGTCTTCAAAAATATCTATAGGACCATTTAATTCTAGATTTATCTCTTTTATTAATGACTTGAGCCAAAGTGCTTCTCTAACACCTTCAAACAAGGCCATATATTCTGCTTCGGTAGATGAAGCAGCAACCGATTTTGCTTCATTGTACTCCATGAAATCAAGCAGCTTTCAAACATTTTAAAAAGATATCCAGTTGTACTCCTTCTGTCAGTTTCATTCCCAGCCCAATCCGAGTCTACATATCCTATAAGAATGTTATTAAAATTAATATTTTTCTTGAATCTGAGCTTTAGATCGACAGTTCCTTTTATATATCTAAGAACTCTTTTAAGGCATTGCCATAGTTCCTTATTATTGTTGTTTGTGTATCGACTTAAAATACTTATTGAAGTACTTAGGTCTGGCCGTGTGCACAACATAATGTACATCAAACAACCAATCAAATTTCTACACGGTGCATCACATGATTCTTCCGATTGCAGAGCCTCATAGTCTAACTTGCTTTGGAGGGGAGTACTAACTGCATTACAATCTTCCATATTAAATTTTCTCAATACATTTTGAATATATGCTGACTGACTGAGACATATCTGTCCGTCAGTTCTTTCAATTTTAATACCAATAAAATGCCGAATTTCACGTAAATCAGTCATTTGAAATTTGTCTTGAAGGTAAGATTTAAAATTGGACATTGTATCAGAATTGCTTGTAGCAATTACTACATCATCCACATATAACAAAAATATATATATTTCTTGAAATATCTCCCTTATTTAAAATATAAATACAACGGTCAACTCCCAGATTTTCAAATCCAACATCTTTCAATACGCTTTCAAACACTTCGAACCAGCATCTAGCAGCTTGCTTAAGGCCATATATAGCTTTATTAAGTTTACATACTTTATTCCCATAACATTGGGTCAAGCCTTTTGGAACAGTCATGTATATTTCATCTTTTAGAGTTCCATTTAAAAATGCGGTTTTGACATCCATGTGATGAACCATTAAATCATACTGATTTGAAAATGCCAATAGAAATCTGAAACTTGAAATTCGAGCAACTGGTGCAAATGTCTCGTCATAATCAGTCATATACTCTTGAGTGAAACCCCGCGCTACAAGCCTTGCTTTATACTTTACTAAGTTGCCAAACTCATCTTGTTTTATACTGAATACCCACTTGCAATCAACTATGTTTTTGTTATTTGGCTTTTGCACTAAGGACCAAGTATTATTTTGAAAATGGGAGTTGAGTTCATCTTGTATGGCTTTCTCCCAGAATGATCTGTCTTCACGAAACTTAATTTCATCAAATGTATTAGGAATATCATTTAAGCATATTTGAGTATTCATAAGACATTTTTCTAAATATCGATATGATAATTTTGGTTTACCCTTAATTCTTTCACTGCGTCTGATTTCTTCCTCATTTTTATTTTCATTTGATTTATCACCAGTTTCAGCAACTGGATCGGCATTCTCGAGATCTGTGGAATTTTCATTGAGTTGTTCATTTAATTCAGAATCAACAGATTCATTATTTTCCACCAAAGGAAAATCCAACTCCTCTTTCTCTCTATTTAAAGAGTCAATATTTGGTTCAACTGTATTATTTTGAACCACAGAGTCTTCTCTTTGTAAAACTCTAGATTTTAACATATTTATCTCATCCACCACAACATCTCTAGCTGTCATAAATTTCCTCGATTCCTCATTCCACAATTTATACCCATTTGGTTCATACCCGACAAGTATAGTTTTAATCGACTTTTCGTCAAACTTTCTCTTTCGAACTTTGTTTAGTGCATATACTGTCGAACCAAAAATCTTTAGATATTTTAATACAGGCTTTTGTTATGCCACATCTCAAATGGTGTTTTATTTATATTTTGCAATGCTCTACTTGGGGATCTGTTAATTAAGTATGTTGCTGTTAAAACAGCTTCACCCCAAAAAGATTTATCGATTTTCGCACAATTAATCATAGAGCGAGCCTTTTCGGTGATTGTTCGAATCATCCGTTCTGATACACCATTTAATTGTGGAGTATGAGGAACCGTTAAATGATAGCTGATGCCTTTTTCGACACAGAAATCACGCATTTCATTAGAAAGATATTCCCTTCCATTATCGATATACAGATTTACCATTTTCAAGTTAAAGTGAGCCTCACTCTTTGCAACAAAATCTTTGAAAACGAAAAACACATCCGACTTATATGTTATTAAGTATGTCACACAGTAATGTGTATACTGATCAATAAAAACTACATAATAGTTTTTATTATCAACGGTAGGGGGTGTGATTGGACCACAGACGTCGGAATGGACAATAAATAGCGGTCGTGTTACATTTTCTTTATTTTTGAATTTTTCAAATTTTAATCTGGATTGCTTGCCATTTATACAAGCCTCGCATAATTCATGGGTTAACTCAACATTGTTTAAAAGCTTAATATCTTCAAAAAGGCCATTTCGTTTTATTTCTAAAAATTTTCCTACACTTATGTGTCCTAACCTTTCATGCCACAATCGATACTCAGCACTATTTGAAATCTTTGATGTAAATATTCTACTGTTCAATTTAAATTTTATAATCGGTACATTGTACTCACATATTCCATCAAATGCCAATTTACCATTTTTAGACACTTTAATGCCTCCAGGGTTAAACTCGATGGTCATCCCAGCATCCTGCATCTTCTTTACTGAAAGTAAGTTGTGCGGAATGTCCTTACAGTACAGCACGTTTCGTAGCGTGATTTGGTTTCCAGAGCTGTTTAGGTTGACCACTCCTTTGGCTGTAGCGTATATGTATTCTCCGCGTTTTGCAATCTCAATAGCCACATTTGATTGCAAACGCTCATATTCGGAGAACAATGCGGTGTCGTTTATAAGGTGATCCGATGCCCCTGAGTCTAGGATAAACTCAACATCACTTGTGCTGGGACTTGTTGTTGCTTTCCTCATCATGAAAGCGAAACTACGCTCTGGTTGGGTCGCTGCTGTTGTTGCTGCCAACTGAGCCTGCCTTTCCTGACCACTATTTTCATTAAAATTCTGGTTTCCCTGCCTTTTTAAGAAGAAACAGTCTTTCTTCAGATGACCTAACTTACCACAATGAAAGCACTTCGGTTTTGGTTTAAAATGGGGCTTGAACGGTTTCTTACCAAACTTCTGCATTGTCTTATTCTTAAATTTGTTGTCTTTCAACTCCTTTTTGCCTATTGCTTGCAGAACTTTAGCACTCGTATCCCTGCCCAAATTTTTAAGCTTGATCTCCTGATCAAGAAGACGTGTTTTCACAAAAGCTAATGTTAAGTTACTTTCGGATAGAGTCTCTATTGCAGTTATAACTCCATCATAACTGGGTGGAAGAGTTAAAAGTAAATGGGAAACTTTATCCATCTCGTCTAGCTTTGCTCCTGACGCGATAAGTTCCGTAATGAGATCATCAAAGAAATTGAAGTGATTGAGAAGCGAAGTATCTCCTTTTAACTTCAAACCCAAAAGTTTCTTTCGCAGTGATAGTTGCGATGCTAAGCTTTTCCTTTCGTAAATTCCATCTAAATTTGCAAAAAATCTGTTTAGCTGTATTCTCACTGTTAGCAAAAACTAGAAATGAATCACTGAGATATTCGATTATTAAACTTTTTGCATTCCGTTCTGCCTTTTATTTTCTTCGGTAATTTCTAACTGTTTTTCATCTACCACTTTTTAATAAATCATGCTCTTCTAAGAGCGCTCTCACTCGAAACTTCCAGATTGAGTATTTTTCACCGTCAAACGGTTTTATGTTTCTCTTTCCCTTATCCATTGTTTTGTTCTTAACCTCAACACAGCTTAGCAACACTTTCTAGCAACACAACAACACTGCCCAGCAACACAGCACAGCAACACTGAGACAAAAATCTTGCGGCAAATTCGAAGTGTGTTTCCAGAAATTTCGCAGCGAATTTGTTGTAGCGTCTTCCTGGAAATACAGAAAAAGTTTATGCAGCGAATTCGTCGCGCCGTCATTTATTGTGAAATTAAAAAAAATATTGTATTGTGCGATTATTATCATACACAAATAAATTAACACATTTCATTTTTCTTTATATCAACATTGTCCAGAAAACGTGATCCACGTGTCCATATGCACACACACACACATTTATCAATAGTTTTTCACATTTATTCACTTTTTATATTTTCGCAATCAAAGAAGTCTACTATTTATCTGCTGCAATTGTGTCTGGGCCCATAACCTATGGTATTTATAAGCAAATATAATACAATAAAGTATTATCCAAACCAGCAACACAATAAAATAAATAGACACTTCGATTTAGTTTTTAGCAACCGCATGCACTCGTTGTCAAAAGAGAAGTGAAGCCCGTGTTCGCGGTATAAGCAAAAACCAAAAGTAGACAAAGAAGCGCAAGAAGGTCCCGTTACCTTTTGCGATCTCCTCATCCTAACTCCCACATATAAACTACACATGTGTATCCATGTGACTTTTGCTGGTATATGCTTGTGTTCATATTTTACAGCATCAGCTAATGAATTTGATAATAAAAAATTGCATTATTGACATGAAGAACATTATTTTAAAAAATAAATATTAATATCAAATTATTCTTCTATGTTCAAGCGAATGAGGTTCGAACCAAAACCTTGGGTTCAGGGGTTCGAGAACCGGTCGCGAACCAACAACAGGCTTTACAACGGGTTCGAACCCTCGGACCGAACCTTCTGTAAAATTTTAGAGGTTTGCAGCCTTGTTTTTGACATTTAAGATTCATTGGACTGTATCATTAGTATTGCTTCTGGTTTTGAATCCTTTTAAACTTTCATGCTTGTTTATGTTTGGTAGAACCTTCAAGTACAATCTAGAGGCATCGGCAAATAATTTGAGTTAAAAGCAGCGTCATGTGCTGTATTATTTTTACTGATTCTCTATGAATCTTTGCGAAGTTAATAGAACTCAGTTTGCAGCAACTCTGACGACCGCTTTAATCTTAAGCATTGTCTTCCTGTGCTCCTGTGCCTTAGCGAGCAAAATTGGTCTACCACAAATTCTGTGTAGATAGCGGATTTGGTTAATCTACAACAGTGCTGTCTTCAAGTGTACAAGTGTCCTATGTTTATTCCTTTTCTTGTGAGGATGGGTTACAACACTTCGCCTGCATTGTTTTTTTTTTAATGCTCGAGATGTTGCGGCGGAGCCTTGCTTATCCTTCGCAGCAAGCATCTTTTTGATAATTGTTGGTTTAAGTCATTTAAAATCTACTTTTTCTTTAGCTGTTAAAATATGATGTGAAATTCATGCAAGTTTTATTACAAAGTCATTTTAGCTATCAGGAACTGTGTTGCAAAATTTGCTGACTAGGGATTAAAAAGTAAACGAAATAGAGTTGTTGGTTAGCGATCGAATTTGACTTGGCTCCAGGTCGAGGAGAAAAATTTTGGTGTATATTTTAAATGACTCGGCATCAGTTTCAGGGACACTACAAAGAACAATTCACCAATTATAACAAAACATTTGTAAATAAAAATCTTTGGGGGTTTTTAACAGACATTCTCTTGGTACCTAACGTGGAGTTTGATACTGCTAATGCCTGTTGAGTAGATGTCTGTATATATGCGCAGTTATCGGTGTCTGCTTTAAAGTTAATTCTTTTCTCTGTTTGGTATCCAAAAACCAACATAGAGTATTCTAATAATTTCGTAAGTTGTGTTCGAATATCGATCTTTCGAAATTTTTCTCCTCGACAAAAGAGCCTGCAAGCATTAAAAAGTAAAAGAAATAGCTAAATTTTAAGTGCGATTTTTACCACAAAAAAATTGTGTAAAATTTATTTAATTGCTGGTCACCAAAGATTTAGCTATTTAAAATACAACGCTACGCCATTAAATTCCATATAAAGTTATTCGTATTTAAGTAAAATATTGAAGGTTTCAAGTTCTTGCAAATTGACTTAGTTTGATTGCTTTTGTTCGTCGTAGGAGGCATAGTTAACATTCAAAACTATTCTTTTAAAAGCTACTATGACTTGCCAAATTTATTTTACACCTGGTTAAGATTTTTTGTGTTTGACTTCGGCTGAAAAATTAGTGCAAGAGTCAATTTTTTCGTGGTGAAATCCGCACTTAAAATCTAGCTTTTTTTAAATTATAAATTTAATGCAAAGTTGCCGATAAAAGCCTTTATAACGCCGAAGTCAAGCACCGGATTAAGTAGTGTTTGAATGAATGATAGGGCATTGAATTACCTTCAAGAAAGTATTACCATTTCATAATGAATGAATCGATACTAAAGATATACACATTTTTCCTGAATTTATCGAAAAAGGCCCCACTAAAAATATCGTGATATAGATTTTTGGACTCATAGATCGGGATCATAAAAATTTGTATTATTTTGTAAACTAGTATTATTTTTCAGCGTGCACAAAAGGTTCTTAAAACATGCCCAAGCCGTTTCTAAAGTGAGCACAAAATGTTCATAATTTGACAACCGCTGTTCACGGATCAAAAAAAATGCGA
Organism: Lordiphosa stackelbergi; assembly: GCA_018904235.1. Classification (NCBI taxonomy): domain Eukaryota; kingdom Metazoa; phylum Arthropoda; class Insecta; order Diptera; family Drosophilidae; genus Lordiphosa; species Lordiphosa stackelbergi. The sequence continues at coordinate 29,568 of JAEIFU010001227.1, forward strand.
GATTACTCTACTTTTGTGTAATGTGTGTGAATGGGCTTGATTTCAGTAGATTTAAAACGAATTTTGTCCAAAGTGTAGGGGCATGAAATCTGATTCTGCTTCTTAATTCTTTGTTTATAGCTACCTTTGTCGACGACACGGCAATTATGGCAAGTGACATATGCGTCTATTCAGAAACAGACGCTTTGCAGGAATATCTCAAGATGTTTGAGAACTAGGCCTGTCGCTGGAATATATCCATTAACGCTGAGATGTGTGTTAGTGTCACGCACACTCTCAGAAGAGACAGTAGCCCTGGAGTCTTGTCTTCTTACTTTCCGTTAATAATTCGTTACAAAACTCTCCAAATTTCCATAAAAGCGCCAACAGTTTTACTTGCCTCTTTGAATTGTTGGAACAGCACTTAGCGCCAAAACAAAACACCATCTCCAGACGCAAAAATGGAATAAATTTTCTTATGATAATATCCAAAAATGAGCACATTACTCTGGTTGCTTTTGGCCCGAACATTCTTGTTGCAGATCTTTCTGGCTCTCTCCCCTTTTTTTTTATTTTGTTTGCTTCTGACCGTCAATTGAATTACTTTGGGCACTTAAAAGGCTCGAACAGCTCTGGCTCAATGTTCATTAGATCGACTTTTCGTTTCTCTGCGTACACACTGTAAAACGTTTGACGTCTAACCTATTGCGTGTAGTTTACAAGGTTTTTATACCATTACTCGTAGTTAAAAGGTATATAAAGTCGTGCAAATATCATGTAACAGGCAGAAAGAATCATTTCCGACCATATAAAGTATATATATTTTTGATCATCAACAGCCGAGACGATATAGACTTGTCCGTCTGTCCGTCTGTCAAGTGGTTTCTCAATATGTAAAAGAATTTTTCGGTTGAATGCAGTATTCAGAATAATTGTTACGGCAAATACAGCAGAAATAACCAAATCGTTATTAAGAGTGGGTGATGATAAATTTGTGATCATTTGCGGTGGAACATATCGACCCCTGTGCGCGAATCATCGTAAGTGCCATTTGTTACGAAATTTACATTTTGATGCAAATTAGTTATAAATCCTCTAACTCATCAACTGGTAAAATTATATATCGAATATCGCTACGGTTACAGAGATACAACAAAATCAATTTTATCGTATGTGGCAATGATGAGTTTTTTCTTGTGGGCGAAATGATCGTATGTGCCACACAATACTAATTGTCTACAGAATTATTGCTGCGGTGTGAATTGGCTATATGTACTAGAATGTCAGTTGACTCCGAGCATTTTACGGGCACCTAGTGAAGAATCCACCATTATTTACAGCTCACAAACCAACCCATTGATCCACAACTGCATAGGGTTGTCTTATTTCGGACTATTTTCGCCCTTTCCTTAAAATAACACATGACTTTCTCTATTTTGTTTGTATTTTTTTCAAAATACGGAATTTTGTTCGACAAACAGCGGCGGAAAATGGGGTTTAAGTACACAGAGGGAAAAATGCACTGAAATTTTAATATTTACTTTGAATTTAAATTTAATTGATTTAGCTTTAAATATGGAATTCGTAAATATAAAGTGTGTTACACTTAGATTTTTTTTTAATATGAAAAATTTGTTATTTAAATATGCAAATTTTTTTATTTAAGGCCTATACTCAGATGAGATAAATTTTTAGTTTGGTACGAATAAGATGCCTTTTCAAACGTATTCAGACTTCAAAGCTGTATAAAATTGTTTCTATTCATGGTTAATATCGTACCAAACTAAAAATTTTTCTTGTCTGAATATAGGCCTTTAAATATGAAAATATTAAAAAAAATTTTTTTATTATCTTTGTATATCCATTTGGGTTGTTCTGAATCAAGAACGGAAATACCTTTAGAGCCACCACTAACCAGTTGGGCTCTGAAAAGCAATAGTTTTTAATAGAGATTAAATTTAAAAATGTTTACTTACTGTGGGATTTGAACTCGGAGCCGTTGGTCTGAACACAATTGGAATGCTGTCTCTCTCTACTCGTTGAAGTATTCCGCGCGCTGGTGGCAAAGCGTCTAGTACACTACTTAAATAGAATTGAATTTACCATCTGCCTAAAAACATGAGGCTACTTGTAATTCTCAAGTTCGAATTCCGCAGATTATTCATTTATAATGGGCAAAGAAAATTTGGTCATTAAATGTGTTTATAATTAAATCAAAGAGCAAATTAGTTGATTTTAATACGAAAATTGCATAGTAAAATTAGTTTTAGTTTTTACTATGCCATTTTTCCTGAGTGCACAGCTTTGATAAAATAAAATTTTTCTTTAATATAATCTTATTAATACCTACATTTATTTAAAATAAATACATTAAATTTAATCCTAACAACCCTAATAAAATACTAAACTTTTCTAAAACTTTCATTTAATCTATGTTTGTCTTTTGAGATGATTAGTTAACTGAGATTTAAAATGCATTGCGTTCCCAATAGTCTTAATGTTATATGGCAGGTTATTCCAATAGCGGGCAGATTGAATGAAAAAATGTTTTTCGGAGCTGGCCAATCTTACGCGCTGACTAACTAGCAAGTTGTATATTTTGAAATAAATAGTGAGGCTCTTTTGTCGTTAGAATCTTATGGAATAATAATAATGTGCGCAGTCTGATCCACGACTCTAAGTCAAGGCCAAGAATTTGTTTTACCAAGATTAAATACATATCTTACGATGGAGTTAAATGCCACCTTAAGCCTTTGCATACTGGTTGCGTCACTACTACCAAATATTTCCACACCGTAGAATAGAGTCGGGATGAGACATGTTCTAGCAACCAAAAGCTTGAGATGAGGAGGAATGAGTTTTTGAGTAAGCGACAACTGCCTAACCAACCCGAATGTTTTCCCGGACACTTTCGTAATATGATCGCCCCACGTTAGAGTATTATTAAATTGGATTCCCAGGTTAGTGGTATTCTCAGCATATTCCAGCGGAACATTGTTTATTGTCAGCTTAGGCAGATCACTGACATTAAGAGCCTTCTTGTAGATTACTACACATTTCGACTTTTTGGGATTTAGCCCCAAACCATTCGCTTTAGCCCACTCGCTAATTTCCACGAGATCCCTATTACAAATTCTTACACACTCATTCAATTCACGTAACGGTCGACTTACATAAAGTTGTACGTCATCAGCATACAAATGGACATTATAGCCTTTCAGACAATCAGGAAGGTCGTTGATATACACAGAGAAGAGTAAAGGCCCAAGGACAGAACCTTGAGGGACACCACGAGTTAGACTTAAGAAACCTGACATACAACACCCCGATACCACTGCTGGGTTTTTAAGACGCCTTGCAGTTGATGAAAAATTGTACAGATTTTGAAGCTTGGTGCTTAAGATATTGTGGTCAACTGTATCAAATGCCTTGCTGAAATCTAGCAAGGCTAATAATGTAACATTGTTAATGTCCGTCTTCTTACGTATATCTTCTACAATCTTTAAAATAGCTGTCGTGCAGCTTCTGAATTTTTGATAACCAGATTGTAGTTGGCTTAACAAAGAATTGGATGAGAGAAATGTCTGAATCTGTTTGGCCATTAGTTGTTCAAATACTTTTGCCAAGAAAGGGAGAATGGAGATTGGTCTGAACTCGCTTTTATCTTTTGGTATGGGTATAATTTTAGCAAATTTCCAACATTCAGGAAATACAGAGGTTGTGAATATCGTATTAAATATATAGGTGATATGATAAAGAAGCATAGGAAGTAATATTTTCAAGAATTTGGGATTTACTTTGTCTAAACATTCCGCATTTGATTTCACTTTTAGGACACATTCCAGAACGTCACATGGAAATCTACACACTCGAAACTATAACTACTATCACATAAGGGTAAAGCATTCAGGTACAAGTTTTGGGTCCCTGCGGTACGTTCAAATTTGCAAATTTTGTATTGAGTTCCTCTACATCCAAGTCTAATTTTGATTGAGGCTTTGTCTTCCCTACACCTAAGTTTTTAATTCTTTCCATGTCTGATTTGGAGTTCTTGCGTTGACTATATTTAATATTTATATTTTTACATTTGTTGTATTGTATAGTGTTTTTATTTTTCTCATTAGTTTGTATTTTAACAAAAAATTTTTGGAAAATGAAAATTAGTGTGTAAGTTTGTTAGTTTGTAAAAATTTTTTTTGGGTATATTTTTTTTTGTGGGAAAATTGTTTGAGGAAATTATCAGTTTTTTCACAAAAAATGGTTGTGATTTTAGTTACTCAAGAAAAAAAATTGGAGATGAGCACAGCGGCAGCTCTGCTCATTCAGCTTCTACACCGGGTACAGAGTATGTTATAGTTGGGCTTGACCGACTTTCTCACTTGTTTTGTAGTTGTAGCTTCGATGAAGCGACCTTTACCATCCATATCACTTTTGTGGAATTTCCTTATAGAGCTCTGAAAATGGTCTTACATCCGCAATACAACATTTTAGATTTATATTTGTATACATTTTTTGGTAAGAAAAATTGAATCAAAAGTTGTTGAAAATAACTTCATTAATTTACCCAAGTGTCAGTTGTCTCAACGATTTGTTGAAAAGTTAGATAGGTAAACAACAGTAGACACCAGCTAGTCGGCTCATATACATCTCTCTATTTAGATATTTTCATTTTCACTGAAAAAGCCAGATACAACCGATACAACAAATACGTGCAGACTTAAATCATCAACAAATATGAGCGATCGCGAATCCAATAACTCCACCAACACCCCCAAAGAAAAGGAGGACCAGTATGCAAAATTCCAAGCTAGCATTCGTCGTTGGCAAACCTTCACAGACGAAGAGTACCTGAACCAGCATCTATTGCCCCCCGTTGAAGTGCCCATGCGTTCTTTCCTAAGCATTACTGGAACTGCGGAACAGAACTTCAAGCTCATGAACAATCCGAAGAAGAAAACTCTAAGATCGGTGATTACCGAACAGCTGGCCGAGAATCGTGGCGCCTTCACTCGTGTACACATTGGACACGTTACATTTGATTGCATACCAACTCTACTCAAATGTTATTCCATGTGGTTCTCCCTCAGGGATTGGCGCAACAACTCGTTCCACTTCAATGCAAAGGAGTTGCCACCGTTTGGATTTGAACATGCCTACACCTGGATGCGCTTTCAAACGCCACCGACTCTCGACACAGTGGCACCCATGCTGCAAGTGGCCAAACATCTGGGGATCGATGTGCTTGAGGAAATTTGTTGGCAGCTGCTTTCTGAGGATAAGGTGCGCGAACAGATTGGGTTCCGGCTATACCTACAAGCCAAATTCTTACCCGATTGTGAGGATCTCAGGGAACTCATGATATCGAGGGTGCATTTATTTTTCCTAGCATTAGTGGGACAGGAACATTTTGAGAATCTTTCCATTGAAGAGCTAGTGGATTTACTACAGCGAAATGAGATTGGAGTCAACTCGGAAATTGAGGTATTCTTCGCTGTACAAGTTTGGATAAACAAGGCTCCGGACGTGCGACGACAGCATCTAGACGCGGCCCTTAAATGTGTCAGGTTCTCTAATATGCCCTTAAGGTTTCTCATGCAGCTCCGGGAAGCTTGCGATCACGAGGACAAACACATATTATTCAAAACGGATCCCATGCTGTTGGCGTTTCATAGCAATCCGAATACTCTGCTGGTGCTGCAGAAGGCGATGAGCCTAATTGGTGCGCGCCTCGAGAGCAAAACATACGATAAGTTTGTAAGCGAATGTAAGAAGCACGGCTACGTAAGGGAATCTCCACGCAAATGGGTGTATCATCCATTGTGCAAGTATCACCAGAAAAGCTTGAGGTATCCCTATGATCACCAATTTTCGGCCACGGAATTTAAAGATTTTCTCAAACGCGCACAGCTGGAATGGATGGGTGATGAACAAGCTGATGATGACAAGAGATGCAGGGATGTAGAAGATGATGGCCAAGACTCAGTCTTTGCCGCTGAATGCCACAAAATGTATAAGGCTTAAATAGGGGATATAGACGACGACGGCCCAATCACACTCTTAACAGTTTAATACTAACAAAGTTTGAAGTTAAATTAATTGAGTAAAGAATGAAATGTAATGTTGTTTTTTTTTTTTTTGAATACGTGGGCAGTATAAAAGGTTGTTCTGTTTGACAGTAATCTATCAACAGGACACTGTCACAGGCCTTAGACAAAATCTGTTCGGATTTCATGGCTTCGCCTTCAACATTTTTTGTGTAATAAGCGCTGGACAATAAATTGACCGCACGTAGCTGCAAGACTGTCACAAAAACCAAACACAGTTGAAAGGACTCTCCGTTTGGTGCTCTCCGTCGCTTCTTTGGGAAGACATCTGTGGTTTGATCGAATGGTGCATTTTTATAAAGGGAAGACTCTTACAAACCTGGGAATAAAAACAAAAACCATCTTTTTTTAACGTTTTTAAGTTATTTAAGGAACTTTATTAAAGTTGATCAAACTAGGTGAAAAAATAATAGCATCTCTTTTCAAAAAATGGCCTATAATTATGGAATTCTTTAGTTAACAATTTTTAACAATTTTATATTTAGTACAGTGTCCTTTATTGGCAATAACAGCTTCTGGCATGAAATCAACCAAGTCCTGGCATCGTTTTAGGGGAATTTTGGAACAGGACTCTATAATTTCTTTCGAAAGTGATCCGATAGTGGTTGGCTTGGAAGCAGCAACTGCCTTCTTGACGTCAGACCACAGATTCAGGTCAGGCGACTGAGCAGGCCACTCCAAAACGTTCACAAAGTTTGCCCTGAACCATTACTTTGCTTGTATGCTGGAGTGTTTGGTTCTGTTGAAAGACCCATACGAGCGGCATTTTGTATTCTACAAAGAGTAGCATTACTATCTCCATGATATTCACGTACACGTACTGATCCATGATGGTTTTATTTAATGTATTGGACCTTCTCTATAGTAGGAAAAGCAAGTCCATACCATTACACTACATCCTCCATGCTTAATGGCTTTTGTGGTCTACTGGGGTTTGTATTCTGTGTTCCTTGGACGTCTAACGTATGATTGAGATCCCTTTCCACCAAACATAACCACTTTGGACTCAACTGACCATAGAATATTCCTCCATTGTTGGGATGTCCAATTTGCATGATCCCTGGCAAACTTCTTGCGCTTAGTAAAGTGTGTCGCGTTTAAAAGTGGTACCTTTTGTTATGTGCCTAAGATATCGCAATTATTTATTTTAAGCTCTTTTTTAAGCTGGGCAGCAGGCTTGAAGGAATCCTCTTGCTCTGACGAATCAGTTTTTCGACATAAAGAGGGGTCATAGATCGTTTTCGACCCCGTGTTTCGATCTTTTCTTCATAGTTTAAGGCGTTTTTAATCATTTTATCAAAGCATCCTACCAATTGAGCAACTTCTCTGCAAGTTTTTCCGTCCAATATCAATTTTTTTGATATTATTCTGCGCAGTTCAGAGCTTTCCAACTTTTATGATAGAAACAATGAAATCTTACTCAAAACTTATAAACACTTGCTTTCTACAAAGGCAATTCCGCAAAATATACGGGGTTCACAAAAGAAAAGGCTAATGGTGCATTTTTTTTCGGCATTTTTTGGGGGCTTTTTTCTTAAAATCGCATAAAATAATATTGTATATGGACAGAAATTTGAAGAACGGCAACACTCTTTTTGTTTATGGGGAATATTAACCAATATAAAAATAATCAAAATTTAAAAAAATCGCAACAGTAATCGCATTATTTTTTATTAAGAACAAAATGTGTTGTAGTGGTGTTATTATTTTTTCCGCAACTCTATATGGCATGCGGAACAGAAAATTTAATGTAAGGAAGGTAAAAAACTACATAGAATCATCATAACACACTATATTCCATATGTTTTCATACAAAATGTATGAAGGGCCTGTGTGCGTAAACTAAGGTGTACATTTATATCCTTCTATTTCGTCCACTTTCAAGAGGTTTTCCAACTTTTTAATACATAGATTGAAAGCCAGTTAAAAATTTTGGGAGAGTACCTGGGACACGTTTCGATATCTAAATTAGAAATATGTTAAATTAACGCTCAATATCGTCAAATGCCTGGCCAAGGCCCATGCCCAACTAGTTTTAGTGAGAAAAACTTTTTTTAGTTAACCAAAGATAAAAATCGGACAACTATATAGCATAGCTGCCATACAAAAGATGGTTCTAAAAAAGTCAGTAAAGTAAAACTTAGCTAGAAAAACTTTTTTGTTTTTAATGCTAACGCTTCCAATGCTAACAGACAATTCTGTCAACTTTGATCCAAATCGGATGGCTATAGCATATAGCAGCCATAGAAACGCATCGGCCAAAAATAGTTTTTCAGTAAAAAAAACGTTTTGTTTTCAATGGAAGCTTTTCGTTATCTTTCAGTTTAATAAATATTTTCTTTTTGGGGTCTTTTTATTTCATTAAAAAATTGATTAATAGGGTGTATATTAGTACCTAATTTAGATTGTAGATTTGTTGCTGACAACACTTCGAAAACTATTGGAAACATGTAACGCTGTAAAGGAGCACATTAATATTAAATTTTTTAGTATTTTATGAATAAATTTTAAATAATGAAGAATTACATGAAGCTTTATTTATATAGATTTGTATTTTTGTTTTTTGTAATCGAAGCCTGTTACTGTTACTGCTTATACATATTAGCACGATTTAAGCCGGTAGCGGCTGAAAATTAGCAGTAGTGAATTAAAGGTTAGCATAATTTTGTGAAAATACAACTAAGTGAAACAAACTACAGACCATATATACTTATAAGCGTTGATTATCATTTAGTTTTTAAACTTTTTAGGCAGCTCTGGGTCGTTAAGTTATGTATTTACATTTTTAAGACACACAAACAAATATTAATCTTCAGCTGTCTTACCGCCTGTCCTCAGTGTTTTGGCATTGCGTTCATTATTTCGCTTGGGTCCCAAAGGCAAGATTCTAGAAGCAAAATCCGACGACTTTCTGCAAACGTCCTAACTTTTGTGTGTGTATCGGCCCTTACTGATTGTTAAAAGTGGGAAATTTTTTTTTCCGCAGACAACACGCATAATTGTTTGAATTGCCCAAAGCAATCAAACGTACTTTTTGAATTTTGTATAATTTTAAATAAAACTAAAACATTTCTAACGATTTTTCAATCAAAAAAAGTAAACACTAAAACAATCACTTTGTCATTTAGGTTTCTTACAAATAAAAGATGCAACTAGCAATGAGACCTCTTACACAGACGCTGAGACCACAAACACTTGTTTACAGGAGCCAATCAAAAGTTAGTTAGAAAATAGCATTGTTAAGCGACTTCATAATTTTATATTTGTCTTGAGTTGTTGTTTCCGCCCACCGCACAAAACAAAAAACACGATATTTAGTATTAATCCGATATTCTGTCGTATCAAATCGGCCTTCCTTTGAAAAAGGACTTGTTCGAATATATAACTTTTACATTTTTAACATATCAACATGATATATTTCAGATCAACATTATGATAATTGTAAGTATCCCAAATATATTTTATAGTATCAAAGCTATATATTCAAAATACCCGCAGAACATATTTTTAAATACTATCAGCCCTGTTCTCCAATTCCACGATTCCGTATAAACGCTTGTACTTTGAACTCTATGTTAATAACATTTATGGAAAGTGACATTTTATCTACGGCTACTAGATCCGCTTTCAGTAAAAGTGGAATTGGTCAAGCAGTTGAAACCAGGGTTCGAAATGACTTACATTTTGACTAAGCTAAAATGATTTGTTGACTACGACTACGGAAACAATTTTTAACCTGAAACCTGTCGGTTTGTCAATGCCAAGTGGATTCAATTCGTAGAAAAATGAAGCCTTGATCTAGTAACCACAGATTTTCTTTACACCTTCCATTCAAATTTGTAAGAGTAAAATGGCCAATTCAAACGTTTATACGAAAATCGAAGTGGAATTGAGAACAGACCTGTATGAAACTTAGTTGCTTTCATGTTAGCGATTTAAATTCTTTTTTATTGCCCATTAATAAAATTTTGGTTGGTCTTAGAGCCCAACAATATATAAATAGAGATATACTTTAGACTTAAAAGTAAATGAAAGTAAAAGTAAATGAAACGATACGCGAGTTTTACTTGTAGCTGGTTCTGCAAGTAATGCAGTGCTTTGATTTTGGCCGAGAGGATATTGAATCGCTTATTATTATCGCACCAGCCAACTTATTTGCAAGCGAAGAAACTGATATATTTTTATCAATCGGATCCAGATAAAACTACTTCCAATGGGCCATGTTAAAGTTAACTGAAGCCAAGTCAAATAAAGAAGAGGAGATTTCTTTATTTTAGGATTTGTAAGAAATATATTGTCCCTTTCATGCAGCTCTGCTTCGGCAGAGGGTAATTTTTTAGCCATCAGTTTGATAAAAACCAAATTAAATTTGATTAAGTTTCAAATATAACGCTATGCAAGGAACTCTGTACGAGTACAGATCCAAATGCTGCTATTTACGTTATTGTCATAGAGATATTTTGAAAATATAATATAACATGAATGAGGAAGAAAAAGATGGTTCTTTTTTTTAATTTTTTTTTGGTGTACTCTTTTTTCCTCAAGTGGCATCCGTGGTTTCAATACAATTTTGGAGAGTTTACTCAAAATCGGATGAATATATCCTATAACTAACATATAAAAAACGCTGGCATATGCTCCAAGTCGGTCGAGCCGAAGTTAGCTTCGCTCTATTTTTTATTACAGTCGGTTTGCATTTTGATACTCCATTTTTACTATATCTAAATTTTCTGCCTTCACCCGTCGTGGGATCAAAAAAGAGTATTTTTCCCGCCGATTCGCACTGCTGATCAAACTATGGCTGGTTATACTTGGGTTTACCTAAAGGCTTCATGCAGCGAGCGGTATTTTTGATGCATTCTGTAAGCTCATTTATTTCAGCTTGATTGTTTAAGCCCTGATATGAACAGCCTGGTTATTGAAATTTCTTCTGTATGTATCTTCCGATTTCTGGCGCCATACCAGCTTTGGCAGGTCGATTCCTCTGCATGTATATTAGACTGGCCCTAGGTTAGGGGGGGGTATTTTAATTTTTTTTTATTTCAAAATTCCGGGCGGAAAAAAGATTCGTTTTGGTCCCAATAGATATGAAAAAAAGTTTGGCAGCGATCGGACTTCATTTAGTGAGCTCAACATCAAAATCGAAAATTTGAAATATGGAAAATGAGGGGGATGAGTTTCGAATTTAATCTCTGAAATTCAAAAACAAATTTATTTGTTAATTCTTAATATTATCCTTGTAGGGGATTATCTTAACAACTTTTAAATATAAATGTGTCTTATTTTGAGCGTAAACTTGGCCAGAATTATATCAAAAGGGTCAATTTTTCCACATTTTTTTTTGGTATTTTTTCCAAGAATTTTAAATAAATATGAGTTTCTGATTTTTGCTTTTGCCCGGGCGGCAAAACGATCGTTTTGGTCCCAATTGATATAATAAAAAGTTTGGATGCGATCGGACTACGGCTAGTGGACCCTCGCGCCACCAAACCAAAAATTTTAAATATACTTCCAATATATGGGATGAGAGTCGGATTAAATCTCTAAAATTTAAAAAAAAAATTTATTGGTTTTCTCTTTAAATCCTTTAAGGTGAATACCATAGCAACATTTTACATTGTTTTTTTGTTGAGATGGAGTTTAGAATTTAATCTCTAAAAATTTTTAATTTTTGTTTAAGAGTTAATTTTCTTGAAAAAATCCTATAAGGGAAATACCATAGCAATATTTAACATATTTTTGTTGTCAGAACTTATCAAATCGGCCAATTTTTGACATTTTTTTGTTTTTTTCTGATATCAGTTTCGAATTTAATTCTAAAAATTTTATAATTTTTGTTTAAGTGTTAATTCGTTTTTAAATCTTTATAGCGGAATATCATAGCAACATTTTAAATATTTTTGTTGGATATTTCGATTGCAAAACTTGATCAGAATCTTTTTTTTTGTTTTTTTGGATAAAAAGTAATACATATTTACGAGATTCTGATTTTGGTAGTAAATGACACTCGTTAAGTAAATCAATATACTTTGTAGATTAAGATATTGATTTGAATTAAAATAACCTAACAGATACAGATATAGTTGAATAGTTGAATCTATCGGTACGCAGCGAATGTCTTCATTGATATTCGTTTCTCTGCTAATCGCTGACGAACCGTTATTTCTCTCACTTGTTCACGTGTCTTAGAAAAACACTAGCCGATGCTTTAAAACTCGCTCGATTGGAACACGAAGCTTCGAAAACTTCCATGGTAGGGTTCGGTGGGTTCGGATTTAGCACCAAATCCTCAGCACCGATAAGTCTTAAAGGTATTTTTTTTTCCAATATGCGTGTTGTAAAGATGACCGCACAGAAATCCATTAAATGGTTCAATCGCTGGCAAAGTTTTTATTAAATCTATGGGGACCAAAACGAAACTTCTTCGGCGCGGGCAAGAGCAAAAATCAGAATCTCGTATTTATTAATTTATTAAAAATGGGCAATTTAGGTTGATTCTGACCAAGCTTACGCTCGAAATATCCAACAAAAACATGTTAAATATTGCTATGGTATTCCCCTTAAATGATTTCAAGAGAATTAACATCTTAAACAAAAATTATAAAACTTTTTTAGGCAGGCTCTAGGTCATTAAGTATTGTCCACAACTTTCTTAAAACAAGACTAGCGTTATACTGTCAACCAGCGACCTCCTTTGTAGTGTTGTGCGTGTTTTGTTGTAAAAAAATGTGGACAATATCCAATGCTTAATGACCTAGAGCCTGAAAAAGTTCTACATCTTCAATCAAAAGGTCACATAAAACAATCACTTTGTGACAAAAATTATAAATTTTTAGATAAATTAAAACTCATCCCCCTATTTAATTTATTTTATTTAGGGCGAGCGCGGCCATAAATGAAGTAAACTGTTTTATATCTCTTGAGAGATTATTTTAATTATTTTTTTTAGAGGGAATATTTTTTAAGTTATTAAATATCTTTTTTTTTTTGTGATATATTAATTTAATATATACGCTAAGACTGGTAAGTGGTTTCCATTTCCATCGCCGCGTCCAATTTTCATATACGTTACATATTTTTCCCAGCCTTCCTCTATTGCGCAGTAGTCGATGGTTGAACTGGCCTTTCTCCTGATAAAAATGAAGTCCCCTTCTGCATCGCTTTCCGTTCTACCGTTTAGAATGGTTAGGTCCAAGCATTCACACATATCCTCGAAAAGGTCCAACTAGCCATTCTTGGTTTTTCTTTCAACTGAGGCGTATTTGCTCGCCTTACATTTGACCGAAGTCTGTCCCTGAGCCAATCCTAGCCAATCTTCTGCTAAGTTTCTATTGTCCAGTTCCATTAGTTTAGTAGGTGGAGCCTTAAAAATTAATTGATGCTAATAGCTAGGAACTAAGTTTTTGCCATACAACTTTGAGCAACCATTTTTCAACCCGTGAGGTGAATTTTCTAAAAGATTGGTATGCAGTCATTGTTGAATTTTCATATAGATTGTTTAAAATGCATTCTTCTAAATGAAACCCAAACAAAAAAGTTTCATATCACAATTTTCCTCTAATTTTTCGACTTTGGGGGTAGATTTTACAAAATTGGTTGAATTTTCTTAAAGATCTTTAAAAATAAGTATGAACCTGATCGGATAATAAACAAAAAAGTTTCAAAACAAGAGTTTTCCGCGAATTTTCCACATTTCCTGGCAGAATTTTTCGAAATCTGATCTTTCAGCTTCGCATATCTCATGGTTATCATGGCCTCATCTATCGAACAATGTAAAGGCTCAAGTGAAATATGCTATATAAATAAACAAAACTGTTTATAGGTCTCTCTAATTGGTTGCAAACCTATGATAGAATAATTATTAACATAACAAATATAATGTAAGTATAATATGTATGTAGAAACAACAATTTATGCCTGTTGCGGCCGCTCAAATTAAACACACAGTTTTTCTCAAATATTTCAAATTATCCTATTTAAGTATTATTAACACATTTTGTTTTGAAATAGTTTCATTTTTTATCGCCATAGGTCATTACCACACCCACAATCAGGGCCAGCACAGTAAATCCTTGTGCCCCAATGCGGGTACGCATCATCAGCTGCGACATTTTGCGGTTGCCAGTGCGAAAATTATACAGTCCCATTGTCAGAGCCACCGTGGTAGCCAAACAGCCTAAATGAAATGCAAAAAACAATTTACAATTATTTGATATTTGTTGTTTATATAACCGGGAGGAATGCGGCGTCCAAATGCCGCTTGCATAGTATATACATATGTGATTTACTACTCACCAATCGGCACCAAAGGGTTCTCTTTGATTTTACGCTGAAATTTCTCCTTGGTGGTTTCTATTTCGGCCACAGGTCCCAGATCTTGGCGCAGCTGGATCCAGTCCAAATCCTCTTCGGGAAGAGTCAACTCCACCTTGCTGGGCATTTTCGGTTTTGTTTAGTGAAATGAAAACAAAAATTGTCAAGCGGTGACTATTTTGGAAATGCAATGGAAATGAAACTAATCATATGGCAATAACAATGTGGAATGCGGCAATGAAACATTTTTTACTAACACTTTGTTTATGCGTGACAGAAATCGTGAAAGTAGGAATGTTTATGAAAAAAAAATAAAAAGAGGGCTTAAGTTTAAGTTAAGCTGTAAGTGTGACAAATAAAAAAATGAACAACTTTTTTTTATTTGAAGTGGGTGCTCTGAAATTAAATAATAACTTAATGAAGACTATCGCTCCCAATAAAATGTTATTCTTCGTGGTTTATGCGATAAAACTATATCGATAGGAAAAAGTATCGAATTGGCAACATTTTTACTGACCTCGAGCCGGAGAACATACATCTCCATTTTTACAAAAGTGAAAATGGCAATGTGGGAGCCATAGCAATCGACGAGGCAGTCCGGAAGACCAAAGCAATAACATTGCCTTTGGATTATTGAAAAAATAAAGAATATGGTCAAGTTTTCTTGTCTTGGATTACAAAATCATTCAAAAGTGAAACTTTAACGGAAGTCAAAGACAACGTCATATATGATTCCTTAGCATCCACCAGAAGAGTATATTATTGGAGAAGGAATACAGAGTAGATAGGTAGATGTTTATTTTTCCATATACATAGTTTGTAGCTGCAGATTATTTACTAATTCAAGAAATAAACATTTTGAAAGCTTGGCTTATAACGTTTACAAGTATTATACATTTATCTATTTTAATTATTTCATTTGTATGTATTAAAAATCTTTATTGATTGTGTTTTTCCTATATATTATAGCCCCCTCAGTAAATCTAGCCAGATTCTTCCATCCCATTTCTCTATTTGAAGCCAGGACTACCTCTTCTGTTGTAAGTGCGCCTTTCACAAACCAAAGCAGACGGAATTCTCTTAGAATCAGGCATCGCCCCACAAAATGCTGCATGTCTTCCAACTCTCTGCTGTTCCATAGTGAGCATGTGCCACTGTTAACAGTCCTTCTTGGGCAGCTGTTCAATCATGGCAGATCCCCTCTCGCCTTCATTATCCAGGTTATGTCCGTTTGTCGGAACAGCTCGCTTTAGTATAAAAGTCCTACCTCATAGCTTAAATCTTTATATATTCTCACTGCGCTTCCTGTGGCCTTGCCTCTTCTTTAAGTGCAGTATATAGCCTTCGATCCATATTCAAACTTATTGTTTTCTTCTTTATTTTCAGTTTCAATCCATTATCGAAGTGGAAAGGGGGATAAACTCAGCGAAATTCAATTAAAGGCACATGGATATTTTATGTTTTATGGGAAATTAGAAGAGAAATGAATCAAATTTTTATTAAATAATAAAGTGAATAACGATATTAGTTCAACAAATGTCTTAATACTACAAATCAACAGGTGTTAGATTAACAAACAAATTATTTTCAAAAAAATCCTTTTTAATACAGCGAAATTCAATTAAAGGCATGTATTTAAATTATATGGCAAAAAAAACAATATACACATATGAATGCCGCTCACTCATCTCGCCTTGTCAACACGGATTCATTGAAAGCCGATCTACTACGACAAATCTTCTGGAGTTCACTAATGCAATTAGTCGCGGCTTTCTTAATCAATTACAGACCGATGTCATCTTCACCGACTTTAGTAAAGCTTTTGATTCGGTCAATCATAGACTTCTTATTCATAAGTTGTCTAGCTTGGGGTTTCCCGAAATTATTGATGTGGTTATCTTCCTATCTTTCAAACAGAAAACAACGAGTCATTTTTAATGATTTAACTTCTGAAATAGTAAGTGTTACTTCTGGTGTACCGCAAGGTAGTCACTTAGGACCATTACTTTTTGGTTTGTTTATTAATGATCTTCCTCAGGTTGTTAAGTCATCTCAAGTCTTAATGTTTGCGGATGATGTTAAGCTGTCTTTGACGCTTTCTTCTCCCGATTCGTATAAATGTCTACAACTTGACCTAAATTATCTTCAATCTTGGTGCAACGTTAATATGCTCTATCTTAATCACGATAAATGCAAGTTCATGTCGTTTTACCGCACTAAACCTGCTTTGAATACATACGCTATTGATCAAAGAGCTCTGGACCGTATTACTTCAGTTCAGGATCTGGGGGTATTATTTGATCACAAGCTTTGCTTTAATGACCACATCTGTGTCATATCCAACAAAGGTAAGAGTTTGCTGGGTTTCATTAAGCGTTGGTCTAAGGAGTTTGAAGATCCATATATAACCAGGCTTCTCTTCGTGTCTCTCGTTCGACCATCGCTAGAGTATTGCTCAAGCATCTGGTCCCCTCAGTATAGCTTTTATCAAGATATGCTAGAATCGGTTCAAAAACAGTTTCTTCTCTTTGCACTCAGGGGTTTAAACTGGGATGCTGGTCGCCGTTTGCCTCCCTATATAGATAGGCTACGACTTCTAAACTTGCCCACTCTAAAAGACCGCAGGACTAGTCAAGGTGTAATTTTTCTGCATAAGCTAATTGTTGGTGATGTAGATTCGTCTCTCCTCCTAAATCTTATGAAGTGGAACGTACCCTGCAGAGCAACTCGCCGTTTTCGTCCGTTGTCTTTGGAAGTGTGCAGATCAAATTACGCTCGTCATGATCCTCTCCGAGTTCTGTGCGATAACTATAACGACCTTTACCACATATTGTCGTTTCAATGCTCCCATTACATCAATTCACGCAATCTTTTAGCTTTTTTGTCTGCACCAAATTTGTAAATCTACTTTGCCGGCCAATCGATGTGAGCAGGGGCATATCGTAAAAAAGTTCTCCTTAATTGGTCGGTGCAGTAGATAATTAGCATTATTTACTTTTTCATACACATGTTATAACTTTTACAAATAAGCAGTCAATTGCTTGTCTTCAAATAAACAAATATTATTGTCGAAGAAAATGATGATTAATAGTGAGTCCAGCTTCCAGATTTTGAAATCACTTCAAAAACTCGTTTTGGCATTGAGTCTATGACCTTTTGAAACTCTGAAGTAGGAATTTTGGCGCATTCATTGACTACAGCAATTCTGAGCTCTTCCACCGACTCGAATTTGCGATGACCAGCTTATATACACGTCGTGCCCAGTTACCCCACATGTTCTCTAAAGGATTTAGATCTGGGGAACATGCTGGCTACTTCATAACATCGATCTGCTTTTCCTGAAACCAATTAACGCTGAGTCGTGATATGGCAGCGTTATCCTGCTGAAAAATGTGCTGTGGTTGCGATCCAAAAAGTTTTTTATACTTTATCCAACATGGTTATATACTTTTCCGAGTTTATACGCCCATTCACTTTACATATGGGGGGTTCTTCCATAGTAACTAAAACCAGCCCATATCATTAACGAACCTTCTCCAAAGTTCCGCTTAGTAGAAAAGGATTCGGGCTACTTCAAATCGTGCCAGTAATAATTAAAACCATCTGGACCGTCAAGGTTGAATTTTTTCTCGTCTGAAAATATTACCTTTTTCCATTGATCGGTCCATGACATTTTTTGTGTTTTTGCAAACTCCAATCTTGCAACTTTATGCGATTCCTTTAAAGCTGATTTAGACTTCATTTTCTTCCAAATTAGCCGATTACTTCCACATAAAATTTGTTGTACACGACGCTTAGTAACGGGTAATTGTAAGTCAGCTCTTATTTGCGATGCAGTTGCATTTTTTTGTAAGCCAGCCCGAATTAAAGCGGATTTTACACGAGAAGAAATCTTTTGATTATTATTATTTGATCGATTTGTATTATATTTCTGCTTTAAATTGATTACATTATCCACTGCAGATGGAGATCTTTTCAATTTAATGGCAATTTGCCTATTAGACTGGTTTCTTCAGATGATAATGTTTTTCCCTTTCCCATATCAATATTGAGGGAAATTTTCAATAGGATGTAATTGGTATCTGTTTAAATTAAACCAAGGCTGCAAACCGGTCCTGAACCGAACCCCTAAGAACCGGTTCGGTTCGGGATTTTTGGGTCAGACGAACCGGACCATGAACCGAACCTCAAATATTTTTGAGTCCTCTAACCTGAACCCGAACCGGACCACTTTTAGGAAAAATTCGGTTCGGTTCAACAAATTAAGTAGTTTTTTTTAACGACACATACAATATAGAAATATAGAAATTCGTTGTAATCTAACTATCATTCAATAAGTTAAGAAACGAATATGGATCGAGCATTAGAAATAGAAATTACAACTGCAGAGCATGAAAGGAATGCAACTATAAAAGAATATAATGTGGATGAAGGTTGCTCATGTGCTTCAAAAGCATTTCTTGATTTGGACGATGACCAAGTTAACTCAATAAATTCCCTGGAGGACTATATAATTACAGTTTGTTGTTAACTGTATCATTAAGTAGATAACGATGTTTTAAGGAAGTTTAGTTTGACATCAGTAAAGTTCGCACACTTCTCCGTATTAACATTATATGAAATTTTTGCTTATAAAAAATTGAATTGAAATTGAACTCGGTTGAGTTAGGTTAACAAAATATGCGAACGTTTACTAACTATTAAAGATTTTTTAATTCAGAGTTCTTTAAAAGAGCTCCACCTAAAAACATTTGATAGCTCAAATATCTTCTTTTCTTCTTTAAAGCTACAGGATTCACAATTACTAGCACGTGATTTTTATTCCGCTTGCTTTTCATTTCGAGCAAATGCTCTGAAATGTTTTGTTTATTTCTATACTCGTTCGATAATCGTTCTTCTATTATGAGCAAAGTACCCACATTGGCTGCAGTGCTCTAAGACACGAGATTTCCAACTTTGTGAACTTCACATTACACATTACAGACATGCTGAAGCTCTAAAAAGAAATTCTTGATTAGAGTTTTAAATGAATCAACTTCTGATTGCGAAGAAGATAATTTTTTGAAAGCAGTAGAAAATGGAAGAATTTTGGAAATGTGAAAAAAGACTTAAAAAGGCTTAAAAAATATTGCGTTAACTATACTTGCTATTCCAGCAACTCAGGAATCAGTTTAACGGGCCTTTTCAACACTTTGCAATTTAAGAAGAATGCTTATTGTTAGTGTCAGCTAATGATTTTGATTATTAAAAATTGCATTATTGACATGAAGAATATTATTTTAAAAAATAAGTGTTAATAAATCGAATTAATTCTTCTATGTTTAAGCGAACCGAGAGGTTCGAACCAAAACCTTGGGTTCAGGGGTTCCGAGAACCGGTCCCGACCCACCCCATATAAAGATAAAACGGCTAATAACCCCACACTTAATTATATTTTAAATTTTATTAGGTTTGTTTTTTTGTTTTATAAAAATAAATAAATAATATAAAATAAATATATAAAAAATATATATATTTTTTTTTTTTTTTATTTTTTTTTTTTTATATTTTTTATAGTTTCTATATTAGCTCCTTTTTTCTATAAAACTTAAAAGAAATTTTTTTAAATTTCTGAAAATTATCATTATTGCAAAAAGCTATCTATGCCCCTGATGGCGGAATATCACATTTTGAGAAAATCACAATTTCACTGCTCGTATAAACGCACTTTTTGATTTAAATTAAGTTGGGGGGGGGGTTGGGGATATCGAATGTTTTTCCCATGAAAATGCCAACAAATAGGATATATATTTGTATTTGCCTTCATAACAAGTGATTTTTATACCTAGTTTTGAAGCTTGATTTGAAAACTATAAGAATTTGGTATTTTAATTGAATTGTATGACCAAATTTAATAGTTCATGAATCGAAGATGAACTTATTTTGCCAATGAAGAGGGTATTATGGTTTCGAACCATGCACCCATTACTATATTTTAGATATTTGTTAAAACACTTTCAAAACCATTTTCTGACCTCTACTTTTAGTTGTTTTTTTTTAAATGTTTGCAAAACTTAAAAAAAATCAGATCCTAAGGTCCCACAGCAAATAGCCCTTTCTAAAAGTTTCTCTAAATAACCATTATTAAAATTTGACAACTTAATATAAATTGGTTAGTAACTTTATCAAAAATCAAAAAATTTCCTAGTTCCTATTTATTTTTGCAAATTATTTGGCATTTCTTTTAAATGATTTAATTTAAATGATCAACGAAAAAAATAAACCAAACAAAAAAACACACCCCTTGATATAAACAAATTTAAGCAAAGAAATTATGTTTGTTGGGTTTTTGTGACCTCACTAACACGTTTACACACAGCTGCATTATTTCAACATTGTTTCTCTCCTTTAATAAAGTGAGCGTACGAGAGAGAGAGAGAGAGGGAGAGAATGTAGTGTTGTGTGTGCTGTGGGAAGTACAGTCAGACGGGGAACGCAAAATGAAACGTGTGTATGTGTGTGTGTGTGTATTTACACATATGCATACATACATTTGTATGTATGTAGCAATGGGATAGCATATGTACATACAAACGTACACGGTATGTACATATGGATGTATGCAAGTAAAAATAAAACAATATAAAAATTAACTATATTAACACTTAAAATTAGTCCTGTGGCAGGTACATACTTATGTACATATGTTTGTATATTTATAGGGCGGGTGTATGTACATATGAATGTACATACAAAAGTAACAAGCCAAAAAATTGTATAAGGCCTGTTTCTGTTTCCCTCCACCACGTGTATGTACACACACACACACACACACATAACCGTTCTCTCTGGCCAGAGAGAGGGAAACTGTACAGAGCTCAGAGCACGCCGCTTTGCTCTCCCTTGACACCCGACCAAAAAATTTGAAACCTTTTTATGGGCCGCACAAAAAACTGTAACAAAAAAGTTTAATAAAGCTATGGTCCCACAGGCAAATAATTTGCCCAAATTTTCATAAAATTTCTCTAAATAGCAATGATTACAAATTTTGCACAGCTTAAAGCTAGGTACCGAGAAGTAAACTGTTTGCGGAGCTGAAATTGTTTGATAATTTCCCGAGCCGCTCAGACAATGTAGTGTGACCAAGCAACAGCAAAAATTCAGCTGTTGTTTATTTAAGAAATTGGCGGGCTAATTCAAATAAAATTAAAGAGTTTATAGAATTGATAAAGGAAGTCACTGGGAGAAATTCAAAGGTCATAAGCAATGCCTTGGTAAATTTCATGGATGCACTTTTGTGTGGCTGGAGGTATAAGCAGTGTCCTTTATTATTGTATTGCATTGGCCTGCGTGAGCAGAACTTGACCCCTAAGATATGTATACTGCTATTGCGAATACCTAAAGGTAGCAACGAGAGCGGATGGAGCAACGGAAACTACCACATAAAGCCGGAGGAAACACTCTATAATGTGCTATGAAGACCGCAAAGGCTCAGGTCTGTCTGGCCGTGGGCTGTGGAGGCTACGGAGGTTTGGACTCAGGTGGTTCATTGGCGAATAGCATACCAACCACATCAACGGGGGAGCATACCGAAAAAGATTCTCAGCCACAAGTGATGTAGCGGCCGGTGCTGCCCGTATCAACAGATTTTTATAGGCCAGATTCCATAAGAAAGGGTTGTGACTTGCCCACTTTGATCAGCTCCACATGTTTGTCCAACTCGCAGCTCTCCAAATAATTGTAGCTTTGTTTTTTAGTCTCCTTTGCCTGAACTTTTTCATTGCGTGCTCAATTTTCGTAGGTACCTCTGACAATTATCAAACATTTTCATGACCCCCTTCGACAATTTATCAGCTGTTTTCAAGAAAACGAGTTGGCAGGTCGATGTTTATTGTCGAAGGGAATTTCGAGTGTTCTCTCGCTCAGGAAATGCGCTCTGACAATTTTCGCGAGCGGATTTCCTGAGCTATGTAATTAGATGGGCTCAGAAAAATTTCGAGTGCCTCGGTACCTAGCTTAAAATTAAAACTATAAATCCATACGTACGCAATTTGATCAAAAATAGCCGAAAAGTCCCTAAGTTGGCACTTTTAGTCAATTTTTCATCAAAATTTGGGGGAAATTTTTATTTATTGCCTGTGTATCCGAAATAAAAAAATAGAAGAATAATATCTAGCCACATCCAAATAATACCCACGCTTTCTTTGTCGGGTGGATTTACCGCTCTCCCATACACACACACTCACACTCTTGCGCACTCAACGCATACAGAAGTTTGGCCACAGCGTAGACCTGGCTGGGACATGAAGCAGAGACAGCAATTCAATTCAATAGCCTTTGCATTCGTTGTTGGTACTCTCTCTGTGTGTGTTTTCAATCAAGCGAGCGGCGCGCGAACGAACCTCATCTTTTCCGCATCGCACTACCAACAAAAACACACATTTACTACACAATATAAAGCTGCGTATGTGGCGTTGGCGTCCGTCGTTTGTTTATTTTTTAGTAACTAAAAACAAACAACAAAACAAACGCAAAAGCAAAGCGCAAAAAAGAATAAAAAAACAACAAAAAAAAAGCAGCTCACGTTGGCGTTACGTCGTCGTTGTACCGTTTGCTGCGTGTGTGTGTGTTGGCCCGTAAGAATCGGTAAATTTCAAATTATCGTGTGGCGTCTGTTGGGGCGTACATACAAATAATAATCAATACAACGTAAAATAAACGGCGTACGCGTATACGGCACGGCGAAACCGTAAACCGAGAATTTTGAAACTGGCTTGAAACTCCAACTCTCATTGCCATTGAGTGTGGTGTGCGTGTGTGTGTGCATTGTGCAAGAGAAGAAGAGAAAGAGAGAGAGGAGAGGCGGTATAAACTAAATATTTTGTGCACTATTTTAATAAGTGCCAAAAAAAAAAAGAACAAACCAGAGGAATACGTAAAGAGACACACACACAATTACCGTTATGGAACACTTTCATCAAATACAGGTAAGCTCTCCATTCACGTCCCCATCCCACCATTCCCCCCTACCTCCCCCACCAAACATCGTTGTGCGCTTCTTGTGTTGTTTATGCATGAGTTTAGGCCAGTTGCCGCGTTTTTTCCCGCCAAACAATAATTAATGCTGAACAACAGAAATTATGGGGAATAATTTTACAACTAAAAGTGAATTTTAACAGCCGTTAGCCTCGCCTTGCCCCTCACAAACACAACGACGCATGGTTAGAATGGAAATTTTTACATTGTACATACAAACGGTTCTTTTTTTTTTTTTTTTATGTGTGTGTGTGTGCGTGTGTGAGACAAACAAAACCAAACCAAAACGACAAAAAAAACAAAAATTATTTTGCGTGCGCATCTAGGGTCCGCCATTTTTTTTACTTGTTTGTACAAATTTACATACAAACATTTATATGTATCTGTTTGAAGAACACATAGTGCAAAATGAAACATAATTTTGCAAACATGTGTAAAACTTAAATATGTTTATAGCAAATCGCAGCTTGCGTAATCTTTAATTGGCTGTTTTTGCCCCCCCCTTGCCCCCTCCCCCGCATATGATATATTTGTATGTATGCATAAACCCGAAATGCTTCGGCAATTCTCATTGTTCCAACCATTTTCTTTTTCTTTCATGTATCTACTTTGTATGATTGTATGTATGCGCCTCTACATTTTGGCCAAGAGAGCGATAGAGAGAGAGAGAGAGAGAGCGAGCGTGAGAGAGTTACCCACGTGTAAAATACATAAAAGAAATTTTTGTTTTTCCACAAAAATGTAGTTACACTTATTTGTTTTTGTTTGTTTACGTTGACCTTAAACTTATTTATTTTTGTTTTTGTTATTGCGCGCGCGCCCCCCTCCCTGGTTTAAAGCAAATTCTGCCCTGGCAAAATAATCAAAATAAAAGCAGTTGGCTAAACTAGTTCACATGAACCATTGAACCTAAGCACTTGCAAATTTTACAGTTTATTTTTTAAATTTTTGTGGGAGAAAATTCACGCGGAGACAGATTTAAAAACTGACAAGTTTATTATCCAGCTGCATTAAATGGCTTAAACAGCAGTTGGGGTCAGAAATGGACAGCTTTGAAAGTTCCTTTCAGCTGATCGGAAAAATATTGCCAAAAATGAAATCGGAGCATTCAAAAACCTACAAAACGGTACCCAATTTGATTTTATTCAGACTTTACCCCCCTTAAGTCAGCCCCCCTCCACCCCATTGAAAAAATATTGCCAGGAGTTAAATTTAAGCACCCAAAACCTATGAAACGATACCAAAGTTGATTTTTTTTAGATTCTAACCCCTTCCCAAACCCCCTAAGTCAAACCCATTCCACCCGATTGGAAAAATATTGCCAAAAATCAAATCGGAGCACCCAAAAACCTAAAAAACGATACCCAATTTGATTTTATTCAGACTTATTTAGATCAGAAAACGACTGAACTTGATTTTTTTAGATTTTAACCCATTCCCACCCCCCTTAAGTCACCCCCCTTCCACCCGATTGGAAAAATATTGCCAAAAATGAAATCGGAGCACCCAAAAACCTAGAAAACGATACCCAATTTTATTTATTCAGATTTTACACCCTTAAGTCAGCCCCCTTCCATCCGATCAGAAAAATATTGCCTGAACTCAAATCGGAACACCCAAAAACCTATGAAACGATACCAAAGTTGATTTTTTTTTAGATTTTTACCCCTTCCCAACCCCCTTAAGTCAGTCCCATTCCACCCGATTGGAAAAAAAATTGCCAGAAATGAAATCGGAGCACCCAAAAACCTAGAAAACGATACCCAATTAGATTTTTTTAGATTTTAACCACTTCCCACTAGGGTTGTCCATATTTCTCAAAATATCAATATCGATAATATCAAAAATGAAATTTTCAATATCGATATTTGATATATCGGGTCAAAAACATCGATATATCGATATTTCGTTAGCTTAAATAAACTGAAAAGAACCCATGGGTTCAAAATGAATTACTAGTCGGTGCAAATCAATCTCTTATATTAAAGATATTTGAGAATTTTGTCTTTTTGAACAGGACTGAAAAAAAAACAAATAATCAGGTCTGTTCCCATTTCCGAGTGGATTTAAAAAGTAAAACGATTGTATTTCCGAATCGTTTTCATTTGATGTTCCCGTTTCCGAGTGAAATAGAAATCGATTTACCTTTCGAATGAAAGTTCGAATCGTTTTCGAACTATAATTCAGCAATGGTAACATAAACAATTTCGATCAGCACTGCGCATGCGCTGTTTCATTTCGATCGATTTTGCTTTCGTCTACATGCAATTTCTGGGGTACAACTATAAAATAATTAATTTTAAATAAAATTGAATGCCCAATATTTTTATGGTTACTTTAAAATCTTCTCTAAATATGACTTATTAATATAAAAATATTGGATAGATAAAAAATATAACCGTTGACATGAAAATTGTCAATTACTTTTCATTTCACTCACTCAAAGGCACAACTTTTAAAACCGAATAATTTGATCGTTTTTCGGAAACGGGAACAGCTATCAATTCCGATTCCACATGATTTGATCGAAATCGAAAACGGGAACAGGCCTGTATATATATTTTACTTAGAAGAAAATAAGGTATAGAAGAAGAAAATCTCTCCAAAAAACCATGGGTCATTGCCCGCGCAGATCGACCTCAAATATTTAACACATTTAAGGATTTTGACTTTTCCAACAGAACTGAACAAAACAAAATATTTTTATTTATCGCACTTGTACGAAGAAAAAAATGTATAAGAGAAAAAAATCTCTTCCGAAATACCATACCTATATAAAGTTGAATGGAGGAATTCTTTTTAGACCCATGGTTTCTGTATGAATTTTCCGAAAATTTCGTTTTTACCATAGTAATTTTTTCTGATATATCGTTTATAAGAATATCGATAATCGCCTATATCGGTTCAAAAAATATCATATCGGAATAACCCTTATCGTCCAACCAAAATATCGATATATTGATATATCAATAAAATATTGACAACCCTACTTCCCACTCCCCTTAAGTCTCTCCCATTCCACCCGATTGGAAAAATATTGCCAGAAATGAAATCGGAGCACCCAAAAAACCTACAAAACCATACCCAATTTGATTGTTTAGATATTTGTATAAATTCCATTTGTTTCCCCAAACAGCTGATCAAACAATTTCGAAATTAAAACGCTTAGCAACCGAATTAAAATCATACAAAATAAATTGGTAAATTTTGATTTAGTTCAATTTCAAATTGTACGAATGTACAATGAATGTCGTTCCGAATTCAAGTCCCAAAAAAAGACAAATTTATTGTAGATTTCTTTCTTATCTTTAAAAGAAACGTCGATATCAGGGTGTACGTTAACACTGTGCGCTTCTTCCCTATTTTCGACAGCATTTTTTTCCCAAGGACGCCGAGAAACCAACTTTTCTAGTAAATGCCCTGCACGAAAAACGCCATAATATCTCAATAACGCGTCGATAGAATTTTATTATATGACGATTTTCGTGATCAGCGGGCCAAATTACTTTAGAAAAAGTTGGTTTAGTCCAAAGTAGGGAAAATCGACTCTCATCTTTTGTCGAGCAGTGTAATTGGAGTTTGCTGTGATATCGTAAGGTCCAGAAAGGAAAATCTGTTGAAGGTGGTATCCTCTTGTGGAATGATGAATTTATAACTATTTATATTTTTCAGAAAGCTGTTTTGCTTATGCTCTATCGAAATTTAACCAGCTGTTTCTCCCTGTCAAGTTAGCGGCGCCATGAGCTTTTCGATGGGTATGAACGGAAATTTTAGTTTGTCTGATGTTCGACCCAACTGAATTCAAATTATAAAACCTGCAAATTAAAAAATGTTTGTTGTAAAACTTTTAAACATATGCAGTCCTGTTCCCGTTTTCGGTTTGGATTAAATCATGCGGAATTGGAATTGTTAAATGTTCTCGCTTTCCAAAACAGACTGTTTTTCGTTTTTAAACTTCAAAATCCCATTTACCCTGATTAAATCCTCTTGATGGCAAAAAGATTTGAACGAATTTTTTAATCCGTTTTATAGAAATCATGACTCTTAGCAATTCCGATCAATCGGATTTGGAAACGGGAACAGGCCTGATGAATTTTATGTTATTAAACACATTCAGGCATGTTGTAGTACAGCTTAATTTGCATTTAAGGCCGATTTCTCTTCTTCCAGATAGCTGCTATGTATCAGATAAGCTCACAATTTACTCTGCTATTTGTAAGTTTATGTGACATATAGCTCTATGTAAAAGATGATCGGCCCTTAGTCTTTAATTGATTTCTAAAGAATGTTTAAGTTTCATGTAAACAGATTTTGGCTGTGCAAACGAAAACGAATAGTGAAACCTAATAGTCAGCCTCTCTCATTTCCAATTGTTCCATTTTCCAACGTTTCGCTTGGAATTCCAGTTTCTCTCTTGTGTATCTCGCTTGGTCTAGTAGTTTGCAAAAAATAAAAAGAAAAGAAAAGACAATAAATTGTCCACATACTCCCTGGAGTTCATATGAGTGCTTGGAAATGCCAGCTCCAAGCATCCACACTCGCAGAACGCAGCCCAAACCATCAATAATCCTCCTCCAAAATTTCTCATATAAAAGTACAGGTGTTTCTTCCTCAAATCCCTCCAATAGTGCGAAAGCCCATCAGGATAATCGAAAATAAACCTTTTCTCATCCGAGAAAATGATCTAGAAAGATAAATTAATATCTGCACTGCTTTATAAAAACTTTTTTTATATTTGTCCAGTCATTTGCCATGTTATTTCAGGCGAATTTCATTCCGGTCTTCTTAATGGCGGTCTGATAACCATTCTACCAACTTCAATTTTTGTCGCGAAATGTTTTCAGATACCTTTAAAGACCGTGTAACGGTCCAGCGAGACACTTTTAGGCCACAATCAGGCGCTAACTCATTAGCGGTCTTCAATTAATTACTTGCAGCACTCACTAATCGGCGCTGGTCACGCTGACTTATCTTTGGCTTACGTTCATTTTAGTTTTTCCAAAAATTTCGCACCAATTTTTGTCATATTCACGAAATGAGCAATTCTCATTTTTGAGCTCCAGAATTTGGCCTTTCTTGACATCTGACAGCACTGGCCCACTTGGCATATTTACAAATTTATTACAAACAGTTACTCAACCAAGTGTAAGCAAATAAAATCGCCGTGCGACCAAAATTTTTGCTCTTAGACTGTTGTTGATTGTCATTTTTTTTTCTTGATTCGATTTAGACTTCTAAAAACCTGAAATAACGAACTTTATGACACATTTTTGGGCTTTATGACCACTGTACATTGTATTTTGTAGCTTATTTTATCACCTTTAAGCTCCTTTTGGGTTGTCCTTCACCAAACCTAATCTCTAGATGCCCCCTTTCTTACACAGAAATATAGCGTTGATGAGTCCAGGCTTTTTCAAAACTACATTGACGGCTAAACCCCTGAACCCCAGCTTGTCAAGATAACGTCGTAACTTGCACTAATGCTGGGCTTATATAGCGTCACAAAGTGTCACAGCGCAAAAATGATTTGTGAATTTTGGCACTTGGCCCTATTAAATGCACACCTGTTCCGATCATATACCACCTAGGTGCTGAGCTACCACCTGAGTACAGGTACAAATTCTTAACAGCTAAGGAGCTAGCCGAGGGAGCGTGGCAAAAATTAAAAATAAACTTGATCTGACTGCATCTCTTACCATCTCTGAGATCTGTTTGTTCGCTGTGTCACTGACTGTAAACCCAGCAATGAGGGACACATATATACATACACATAAGCTTCTTTAAGTCCTTCCTTTTCAAACCTTTAAGATTTTCCGGGCTTGGAGGTCTCGTTATGTTTAAACATAACTTTAAAAACACAAACGCAATACACCACAAAAGGATACTAGTTGATTGTACAGCTGATTCATTGGTATCCCTACCAAATCATCAGCAATCTTTGCCTGTTCTGCAGTCAACAAACAACTGTTAAAATCGTTTGGGAATTCCAAAGCGACTTAACAGCAAAAACAGGCACTGTGAGACAGCGATGAGCTGTTTTCTCTTTCGTTTAAATTTAGAGAAAGAGAGTAACACGAAAAAGGCGATGGCGTAAACAACAAATAAAACGGTTACAAATTTAAAAGTGTTTTTTAGCGTTTAAAGAATGTGAGTGCGGCACCCATCATTGTACATCCTCTCTTAGTAGCGGCTTAATTTTCCCCATAAATTTGCTCTAGGAGGCTAGCGGCTGTCTTTTTTTTATAGATATATTTTATATTGTTTTTATTTTCACACCAAACCCCACACATTCTTCCTCTGCAAATTCACATTTAATACCTCTATAACCATCTCTCAAAAGTTAGTAGTGATTTGTGCACGATGCCACAGGGGACAGGCGTTGGTTTAACCCCATCCCAGAGTTTCATTCACGCCTGCGCTGTGGCATCGAGCACATCGAATCACACAAACAAACATCCTCCAACAAACTATTGATTAGCAAACAATTCAACACTATCAGCAGCAACTGGCTGCGCAGCAACAACAACAAGCTGCGGTACAACAGCAACAGTTGCAGCAACACCAAGTGGTTGTCCAGCAGAATCAACAGCAGGCGCATCAAAATAGTAGCAACACCACAGCCGGCGTTGGCACCCAACAGCTGTTCACATACAAAATGGCCAGCAGTTTTCCCAACTCGGCAACGACAATGGCTCAGGTGGTGGCCACTTCGAATGCTGCAGGAACCACGGGCTACGACTATCGTCTAAATATGGCACAAGCCGCCGCGGCTGCCGCAGTGCCCGGCTCCCAGTGGTGGTATTCGGCCGCCAATCAGGGTCAGGTGGATGCGAACACAGCTGCGCAACTGCAGCAGCAGCAACAGCAACAACAGCAGCAACAACAGCAACAGCAGCAGCAACAACAGCAGCAGCAACAACAACAGCACCAGCAGCAACAGCAAATGCAACAACAGCAGCAGCAACAGAATGTCATCAATTCGGCTGGCGTAAGTAGGAGAAAGAAGAGAAGCAGCTCTAGACTCGAAACTATATGCATTGCATTGCTGTTGTCCTATCTATTTCAGAGTCCCATGATCAGAGGCGGCAAGGCCGATGCAAAACCCAGAGGCCGAATGACTGCGTATGCATACTTTGTACAAACCTGCAGGGAGGAGCACAAAAAGAAACATCCCGATGAAACCGTGATATTTGCCGAATTTTCACGAAAATGCGCAGAGCGATGGAAGGTAAATTTAAATGAAATCAGAAAACAATTGGGGGGGATGTATTCATAAATCTGTAACAAACAAGTACAAATTTACCAGGGACTTAGGGTCAAGTCCACCAAAAATATATAAAAATTCAGAATCAGGCATGTTCTACAAACCCCTAAAACAACTCAAAAGCTGTTGTCGATGTTCCTAAAACCTCTTTAGGTTGTTTGCAAATTTTGTGAGAAGATTGTCTTGCTAAAAAAAATTGTTTGGAGTCAAATAGCGAATAATGAGGAACAAAACTTAATGGTATGAACTACACAGTATAGTAATCCGCATTATTTTTAAATCCCTGAAGATTGGGAATGATCAAATAAAAGGACGATATTCTACCGTATAAATAGACTATGTGGAGCAACGGCCGCAACCGTGATGCGCTGCATTTCAATTTAGTTCGTGTGGGGCCTCATTTCAAAGATATCCTAATAGACTCTTAGTATACTTCAAAAAAAATTTACAGCGCGGAAAAAAGGTGAACATCAAATTCAGAAAAATCTTTGAAATCTTTATTTGAGTCAATAGAACGATCTGTCTAGTTTAATGTTTAAAGATGATTTAAATGATGACCCCTGCTGCGCCTCAAATGGTTCATACGCTGGGTCCAATTTTGGAATACTCTCTCCAACATATCGGCCAGTATGTTACGAATAACTTCTTCCAGTGCGTCAACAGTTGTGGCTCTGTCGCTATATAGACATGAGCTGTAACATAGCCATACAAAAAAATGGTCTAAAGGCGTTATATTGAACTGCCCCAAACGTAAAATAAACTGTTGACCGAACTCGAATCGCTTTTGGGCCATTGTTTCGCGTTTTGTGTGGTATGTGGCACCGTCTTGTTGAAAAAACATGTCAGTCAAGTCCAGCTCTTCCATTTTGGGCAACAAGAAAGCTTGTAATCATTGCAGGTAGCGCTCTTCATTCACAAAGTACCGTCCGTGTTTAGTAACATAGGCCCAATTGCTGCGAACGGCGCCGAATCGATAATTCACAGCTTTCTACGTATGCGTGTTGGTGATTTAATGTAAATTTGTTGCGAAATTTAGTCACAAGATTCCGAATAGCCGCCTTAGAAGGTAAAACAAACTGACTTTAAAAGGGAAGAAGTGCACGACCCACTTTAATAACTGCGTTTTTTGTATGTAAGTCGATTCATAGTTAAATTATAAACCAACCTGAACATGTTTGACAGTAACATGCTACGAACCTTATCTAAAGTTAGTTAGGTTTAAAGGTTTAAATTTGACAAAATCGATATAATCGAAACTTACCGAAATCGAAAACTAAGAATAACACAATAGACTATGTAGAAAGAGTATGCAATCTAGGTATTACGCTCAATCAAACTCTTTCCTTGAGTGATCATATAAACAAGGCTGTAGGTAAAATATACGGATCCCTCAGACTACTGTACTTTTAATAGCTAAGACTTGTTTGTGTTGTGAGTGCAAACATAACTGAATGTAGCCTTTAACAACATAGCTAGTTTTTGACCTAAAGCCAACTGACCATGTTTCAAATTACTCCAAAAATCTTTTCATCCTTAATTCAGATACTTGGATACAGTATAGAGCATTGTTATTTTTACATAAGTACCAAAAAACCAAAGTACCTCTATAAAAAACTTGAATTCTCTGCATCAAGAATATGGACCAACCTTTCCCCGTAATTTAAAGACAATTATAAGCTCACTTTCAAAAGCAACTCAATAGTCAGTAAAAGCTTAGCACAATTAGAATATGGGCATTTCCACAAAAGCTGAAGATATCTTATTCATTTTATGCATTTATGTTTCTATTCCATACGTTTCTCATCAAATTAAGGGTAAATGTTTACTATAAGGTAGCTTTCTTTCAAAATTCTGGAATTATTTTTCGTCGATGGACCGCGAATTATGAAGAATTTACGTGCAGAAACTAATTGGCGGTCGAAATGAGCTGCGCCGGTTGTCGGTATTCGCTAACATAATTCCTATCGCTAAGCTCGGATGCTATGGATGGAGTTTTTATGGGACCGCAAAGTGATGGCGAAGGAATTGATATGTCCGAGGTGCAATAGACTGTGCACTTTAGAAGCGAGTCGAGGTCGATTTAGGTGCAACGTTATTGTGGAAAGCACGAACGCCAAAAAGAAGATGAAAAAGGTTCTTTGTAAAAGCGTCCGCTGGAACATTTTTTTTTGACAGGTCAAAACTGAGCATTGATGAAATTGTCCGTTTCGTCGTGTTCGATGTTATGCGCATTAGAAACGAAGTGCAGTTCATCAATCAAAGATCGGAAACAAAATTGATTCAATAAAATAGAACCATGGTCGACCGCCAATTATTATCTGCATGTAAATTTATTATAATTCGCGGTCCATCGAGGAAAAATAATTCCAGAATTTTTGGAGAAAACTACCCCATGGTTAACAATTACCAAAATTAAAAACACCTTGCACAGAAGCTAGCATAAGAACCATATTGATGACATGTGACAAAATCATGACAGTGATTAAAGAGGTGCTCGCCCCATTCCGGACATGATGCAGATCTTTCACACAGAGGACCATTCATCGACAATACCAAAGCCCATGTACCAAAACGACCGAGATCTGATGCTGATTAAATTAGCAAGAAAGATACTGGAGCTTTAGAATTCACCAAATATGTAGCAAGACACGCAAACAGTCTTCCTTCGGGATAAGGAACAAACATATCTGCCTATTAATCAACACCATGAGATTTTGAAGCCTGATATTGTTGAGCAAACGTTAAATTAATTTCATGCCAATTTATAGTTTCTCAATATATTTTTGTGTAATTTTTAATACAACTCATTTTTGAGAGCATTGACTGACAGATGTTGGATGTTAGATGTGCCCAGTGTAATAGGCTATTCACACTGAGGCACATCTGACATCTAACATCATTATCAAAGATGTTCCATAAGCATTTGCCGTGCCAAAATTTTATCATTATTCCAACATTTTCTGGGGATGTTCCTATTTTACTTCTTTTTAATCAGTATTTTCACAATAGCTATTGGTCTACCACTAAAAATTTGTCATTCACTGAGAAACATAAACAATATCAACGAATGGGAATACAGACGTTGGACTATAAAGTTATGTTTTATTATCTTAAGAAGACAAACAGACATATGACAATGTACATGTTTTGACCTTAACATATGCAATTGCGGAATTCATATGGGATATCATTATAGAGTTCCTCCCATAGCTCTCGGATTGTGGCACCCACAATTCTGGAAGCAATGGCAGGCCCCCCAAATGCACCACGCTCAAAGCGGAGTTTGTAAGCATAGCGAGTGATCGGTTGGTCTTGCAAAGGGAGCATCAAAGATATCTGCGTAAAATGTTTCGGAAGATAGCAGCGAGTCAGGCCACCTTCCAGTTGCGGGAAAGGAACAATAAATAACATGTAAAACCATTTGTGCCTTGCAATACCCTCTTTTTCTTCATTCGAAATAACAAATCTTGCAAAAGCAAATCCTATCTCTTCAGCACCTGAAGAATAGTCAGCAGTTTCATTTGCGGAAAGTTATTGATTGCACTGTTGTGGACATTTAAGCTACTGTGCAACATACAGCAGTAGGATGGAGCTGCAACAATTTGTGTCTCTTTTTCTCAACACTTCAAGCCAGCTTACAAGCATTTAGTAGGTTGATTGCTTCATCCGAATGCTATCTTTAAATATGCCAAATATGCTAAAATATAAAATAAGGATAAAATATAAGGATGTAAACGAATTGCACGTGCAAAAGTCACACTTTACTTCCACTTACAAGCATCCAAGCTCTTCTTGGTATGAGCAGATTCATGCCTTTCATGGTCAGCAGCTCCTCTTCATCTTCGATCTCTGCGACTAATGCATTATTGACTAAATCTGCAACAAGCTGCCGAATTACAAGTTATTGTTTTTAAGCAACAGATAAAACAACCATTAATTGTTCTTAAAAATTCATTTAAGCAATTTTTAAATTCACTTTGGCGACATAAGATGTTAGATGTGGGTGAATCGCTATTTCACATCTTCTGAAAATTCCATGCATTCCGCTGAGATGTGCTCAGTGTGATTAGCCTATAAATTTCAATTTTACATCATCATCAAATTCCAAGCGTTCCTCTAAAATGTGCTCAGTGTGCAGAGACTATTAATGATTACGCAAAAGCATCAGAAGTACGACGTTAGAGAATAATTTGACACGTAACGTATGTCACGTTGCTTATCATTATCACATTTCATCATTAAATTATGACTAAAGGGACCTCTGTAAGCATCACCTCGTACCCAGTTTTTCAAATGAAGAATCGGTTCGCGTTTTATGGGTACTTTTGTACTTAATTTTAACCTAGTTTTTAATGGTTTAAGATAAAATTCTCTCTTTGTTTTAAAACAAGAATAGACAATCGGTGGATACACAAAAGGAGGAAGAAAAACAAGACACAAGACTATTCAAAATGGATACCAAAACAAGAAAATACGTGGTATTTATACATTTTTTGCTGAGCGAACGCCGCACGCATGGAATATTCCCTTCCGACGGATGGACTTTTCGAACTGTTCTTTGAGAAAGAGAAATTGGAAGGGAAACCCGAACGATTCACGAAACTTAAAGCAACAATAAAAACCCAAAGCATGCTTTGAGGGTTCTTCAAAAACGATAAAAACTTTTGGCAAAAAGAAGATATACAGGCCTGTTCCCGTTTCCGAATCCGATTGATCGGAATTGGTAAGAGTTGAGATTTCTAAGAAAGGATTGAAGAATTCGCTCGAATCTTTTTGCCATCAAGAGGATGAATTAAGATAAATTGGATTTTGAAGTTTACAGCCGAATAATAGCACAGTCGGTTTTTGAAAGCGAGAACATTTAACAATTCCGATTCCGCATTATTTGATCGAAATCGAAAACGGGAACAGGCCTGATAAACAGATGTGCTTCGGCTTTCACTTACTTTTGCGATTTCAACAAATTCGTACGAATTCCATTTTAAGTGCTTCAAAATTCGCAACATTTTGTTATCGATTCTGTTTCATTTCCAATTCGTTCATAGGAAGAAGGGCAGCTCTTATCTCTAGCTACATTTCTCATTTACTTTTTATTTCACGGACATTGTGCGGCGCCGGTTTTAAATCGGCGAAATTTTGCGATTTGCTATTTATGGAGCAAACTACTTTTGCGATTTAGCGACCAAAGCGTGCAAGACATGCATTTTTCAAGGTTTCCGGTCCTACTGGGTAGCTCTTAAAGCATTCCATTTCCACTCGTTTCTTAGTTCTTTGACCTAACGGAACAAAACTAATTATGCATGGGGGTATTCAGGCAAATTTTAACAAATGTTTTATACAAACCCTTCCCTTATATTTCAAATTCCAGACAATGGTCGACAAGGAGAAGAAACGTTTCCATGAAATGGCCGAAAAGGACAAGCAGCGATATGAGACAGAAATGCAAAACTATGTGCCACCCAAGGGTGCAGTTGTGGGACGCGGCAAGAAAAGAAAACAAATCAAGGATCCAAATGCGCCAAAACGTTCATTGTGAGTTCGTAGCAAAAACAATTACGTATTTCTTGTAGTTTTCGTTTAATGGGACAATTTTTAATCCATCCTTCATCCATCCATCCATCCATCTTGTAGGTCTGCGTTCTTCTGGTTCTGCAATGATGAAAGAAATAAGGTCAAGGCTCTCAATCCGGAATTCGGTGTTGGTGATATAGCCAAAGAACTGGGACGAAAGTGGTCCGATGTTGATCCCGAAGTTAAGCAAAAGTACGAATCGATGGCCGAGCGAGACAAGGCCCGATATGAGAGGGTAAGAAAGAGTATACTCCCAAGGTTAGCCATTTTCAATTCTCACCATTTCTTTGTTTTGCTTTGCAGGAAATGACCGAATACAAGACAAGTGGGAAAATTGCCATGTCTGCCCCTTCAATGCAAGCGTCCATACAGGCACAGGCTCAGGCTGTGCAAAAGGCCGCGTTACTTGCCGCTGCGGCCCAGCAGCAGCAGCTGGATGAGCAGCATGATGACGATGATGGGGATGGTGATGATGATGAGAATCAATAGGTCTAGGCAGCATCAGCAGCAGCAGGCAGCAGCAGTAAATACTCTTCACTATTTATACACACTATCCGCGAACAAGAAGCAGGAGACATGATATCCGTTGGTTGATCTATTATCAGGTTAACCGATGTATATATACACACACATATATGTATATACATATATGCATATAGTATATATAAATAATATAATTTTTTTTTTTTAGTAACCATAAGTAATCAAATTTCCATGAATTAATTGAAGGAGAAAATCACAAAGAAACCTTTTATAAGTTTTATGTTATAAGATGAAAAAAGAAAAAGAAATATAATACAAATTAAGAAGTAATGGTTAGATCACCCTGATTTGTGCTAAAGAAAAACAAAACAAAAGAAAACTGCATTGGTACATATTTCCCCCCTCATTTATTCAAAAAGTTAGCTTCAACTTAAAGGAATAACTACAAAACAAAGAAAAAAAAAAAACTAAAACTAAATGCGTTTGAGAACAACGTGATAATGTGAAAGAATACTTAACTCAGTGGCGGGTGATATCTCTCTCCTACATATGTTGTATATATACCAATATATATATATATATATAAAAAATGATGATATACATATATATGTAACGTAATAACGTAAAAGAAAAAACAAAAATAATATTAATAATAATTACATTTTGGATCCATTGTTAGAAGTTAGCAGAGGTGGTACCTAACGATCAAAACCAAAATCGGGCCAAGGGGGAAACAATGTTTATAGAAAAAGAATATATTTAGATTTGTCGGAAATTTAACCTTTGAAACCAAACAAAGTTAAGCCAAGGGTATTAGTTTGCCCAAATGTGGTAAGGAAAATGTGGTTCCAATTTGAACAAAAAGTTAACTAATTTGGCCTATTTTAGCCACATTTTTAGCAAAATTTGGTCAAAAATTTCTCATATTACACTGTAAAAGAACTAAACAGAGAGGGCATATTTGGTAAATGGTAAAAAACCGTTTCTTCATAGCGATAACCATGGAGCAATTAGTATTTGAAAGAAAATGCCTGCCTGCCCAAAAGTAGGAAACATCCTGATAGCCACAAAAATACGACACACGCATACAGAGAAAGAGAATACGTATGCTCTATAAATTCACCCACACACATATATGAGTTTGTTTGTACATATTTGACATAATGACTTTTACTTTGGTCTACACACACAATCGCAAAGCTTGTTAGTGTGTGTTTGGGTAGACACCCCCTAGAGGCCAGGCCATAAAGTGAGAGTGAAATAGTAAAGCTCCGTGACCTCTTCGCCTAATCTTCTCTACAATTTTTTCCATCTTGGTCTCATCTTCGGCATGCGTTCGGTTTGTGTACGTGTGAATAGCGAAATGATTTCGCCCCCTCTGACGGGGGCCCGTGTTAAAATTTCTCTCTAATACTTATTGCTCCATGCCATAACACAACCCAACAAATCTATTTCCGTCTGTTTCATGCTCTGAACAAAACTGTATCATTAGTTTTGTTTCTATTAGGTCTTGTTTCCCAAATAGTCTAGAGGAAAAAACATATTTGTAGTACTTCTTTGCTCTTATGGTGTGTCAGACATATATTAGATTATAGATTACAAAGTTGGAAAATTCTCGATTTATGGCAATTTTCCTTGAATTGAAACATTTCCGTTAATTTTTATCAGTTTATTGGGCACTGTTCTCGTTCTTTCGCTCTTTGGTTGTGAAAGGAGAAAAAAACCTAAAACCTCTCAGATCTGTCACGGCGCTTTTGGCCAAATTTCACGCGTTCAAAAGGTCTTCTTTGCATGTGGGCTCGGCTAATATTAGTTCTAGTTCTCCTTTATACTGACTCGCTCTAACAACTAACATTCTTACAGTTTGCTCTTTGCGAAGCACGTATTTTATGACCGATTGTCTGAATTGGGCCTGGTATGGGGTTGCTCTCAGATCAACCACAGCTACTGAACAGTGAGCGAAACCCCAGCACAAAGCACATGATGAAACAATGCTTAATAGCCTATTCACAATACAGTCCATCTACCGTCTACCGTCAAAGATGGTACGTAAGAACTTGCCGTGCCAAATTTTCTTAAAATATTCCACCGTCAGCTGGGGATGTTCCTATCTCAAGCTGTTCCAAGCGATATTTTTGGGTCCACCACTAAATAATTGCCATTCACAACTAAAATATACGCAGTCAACGAAATTTGAATGTCAAAATGAAAATGCCGCGCAACAGAACACCAAATGAAATTTGAAAATATTCCCAAAACTGTTAGTTCCGTTTATAAAATGCAATGTATTATTCACTTAATGTCATTAAATTATCTGCTTCGACTCAATTGCATCCAAATGCTTCGATGTACTGGGCAGACCATAAACAATTCGTATAAGTCCGTATCGCCCATTTGTCGGATGTTTTCTAACACCTTGGCTATCCATCGATGTATTATGTTCAGCTGCTGTTAAGCAGAGGCCAACACAATTGTTAAATTTACAAAATTTTAATTTTTTTTCTTTTGTTGCTGGCAGGTTTACATCATATGGCCAGAAGAAGCCAATGATGGTGGACGGTAGACGGTAGATGGTGGCCATGTGAACACGAATTTCATTTTTCCACCATCTTCTCAACGTTCCGCCAAGATGGACTGTAGTGTGATTAGGCTATAAAGCTAATTTGTATCGCCATCTAGGCCATGATTGTATTAGTTTCCGCTGCCATATTTTCATGTTATTCAATGAATTCTCGTTCGTCGAGCAAGTTTGTCGAACAAATTGAACCTAAGGTTTTGGTTCGAATCCGGGCTTATAGATTTTGAAGGAAAGAACCTCATTGCCTATTGTTATCACTCACAGACCCACTAAAAAGGCTTTCAAAAGAGCCAGATCTTTCAGTTTTGGAGGGAAGCCTCAGTTTCTACATACACAGAGGGAAAAGTTCAGGAACATTGGACTTAAGATGAGCCCAAATGTTGTCAAAAACAATGCTAGAAACGCTCAAAAAGATTTTAACACATTTGTTCTCGTAAAGTTTGAGAATATTTCGTACCTGTTTTGAGTTGACAGCATTTTGTTTGCTGTCAACAGGTTCCACATAAATGAACGGGATTTTGTTAGCACCTTTTCCAACTTGACTTGTGTTTTATAGCAATATGGATTGGATTTCTAAAACTCATTTGTAATAATTATTTCAGTCCTGTTCCTTTTCCTTTCCCTTAGCCATCCAGAGTATCAATTGGAGATAATTGGGTTTTTGCTATCGATAACCTTTAGCAATTTTCGATTCCGCATGATTTAAGCGAAAACGGATACAGACCTGATAATTACGTTTTCCGCTCATAATATTAGAAAAAATTTATAAATTTCCTAGGAAATTAACTTAAATAAAGGTTTGGCTCGGGTTTAGATTCGAGAGATTAAAGGTTCGGTTCTAGGGACCCAAAAAAACCTGTGGGAGATAGGGACAGAACTGGTTTGCAAGTAACCTTTTACTGTTCCCATACAAATTTCCAGTGGGAGTCTAGTATTCCTTCCATAAAGGCTGTAACTATTCTATATGCAATATTGGCTTTATGCTCAAATAGGGCTTCGGTCCAAAATTT
This sequence comes from Lordiphosa stackelbergi, assembly GCA_018904235.1. NCBI lineage: Eukaryota > Metazoa > Arthropoda > Insecta > Diptera > Drosophilidae > Lordiphosa > Lordiphosa stackelbergi. The sequence goes on from JAEIFU010001227.1 coordinate 69,885, forward strand.
TTATTTAAAATTGAGATTTGGTTTACGATTAACCCTTAGGACCGATTCGGTGCGGGGTTTTTTGGGTTTCTAGACTTATGACTTATAACCTTTATCCGAACGGGGCTTCAGGGTTCAGTTAGTCACTGTTATAAGATCGTATACAATTTTTCAATTCGCCAAGAATAGAAGCACAATTTTTTAACAACCTAAGAAGCTTTGAACCAAATCCTTGGGTTCAACAAACTTGTTCATACGAAAAACAAACTTTAAGACCATCTTAAACAAGCATCTATTGGCCCTCAGCAGAGGCTGACGGCTTCACCTTGTTAATTCCACCATGCTCTTATCTAAATGAAGAAAGAAAAGCAACAATAAACACTCTTAAGTTGTTATTGTTATTTCAAAGAGAGAGAGAGACAAATACAAACAGCGTTGCAAACATCAGCACAACAGCGTTCCCCAAGAAGAGAGCGCGACAATGTGACTGTGTCTCTCTCTAACACACAGTGAAGCATGACTTTGGCAAGCATTCGGCGTGAATTGGCGAGTGTGATCGTGCCCCAGGGGCTAGGGCTGGTTAACTCTGGCTTACAAGTATAAAAAAAAGGCCGGGCATTATGGGCACTGCATAAGCAAAGCAAAAATGTTCCCAGAGTGGAGACACTATTGGCATATTAAAGACATTCGCGTGTGAAAAGTATCAAGTACAGCTCTCTGATGCATCGCAGAGCATAATAAGCCAGCGTTTGTCAACGAGAGCGAGGCCAAAAAGTGAGAGTTCGATCTCTGGCCAGCGATTGACTGCTTACTGGCCTTCTTGGTCTCAGCTTCGGCCTGCGTTCGGTTCGTGTACGTGTTCCCCGGGAAATACCGAAACATTGGTATAAGCTCGTTTACTGTCGGTGTGTCGATGTCGCTGCCGCAGAGAGTACTCTCGTTTAAACAGAAGATAGAAACGTGGCGAACTCTGAATTAGATCAAAAATTAATTTTTCAATACACATTTTTTCCCAATTGGCACGATGAAACCTATTATAAATTTATATATATATATATATGTATGTTTTTAGGCTGTTAATACACACACACACACATACATTTTAGAGGAAAGAAACACACACACACACACAATAAGTACGGCAAAATGTCTCTCGCCGCGCATTGTACATACTATTTGAAGTATTATTTAAACCGAGACTACAATTAGAAATTAGCAAACTATCGTATATATATATATATATTAAAGCATACTATTTAAAGTATACTCGAGAGTGTTTGGAGGCAATTTGGGGAGCGAAGAATTATCACGTTTATGCGCTGCTTTTTTTTTTTGTTTGTCTTCGTGAAGAAAGCCGCGCTTAAACCTGGCTTAATTCGTCCACATGTTTGGCCTTATAACTCAGTTCCATATATATTACAAAAATAATATTATATGTTTATACTACAGGGAGAAACATGGCCTCTGATCGAAGTTTTGTTTCTCCCTGTCCGTATAGACGCTGCTAAGTGGGGATATGGTGTACCTCTGATCACAAGAGGTATACATATATATATATGTATATGTATGTATATATATTTGTATCATGATTTTGCTAGAGAATAACTCGCCACCGAGACCTATATATATATATATATATATATAGAAGTGTAGGGTATAGTGTGTACCTTTTTAATTTTCTATCAAAAACGAAACGAAAAACCAATGGTAAACTCCTTAAATACTATGAAAATTCCAGTTCCCTGTGCTTGTTATAAGAAGATAAATAAAACTTTGAGAAAACAAATAAAAAATAAAGCGAGACACTGTAGATGAAATATCAATGGCGGTAGCCCCCCTCCCACTATATACATTTTTTTTTGTTTGTTTACCCCTTTGCTTGAGCTTTTCCGAATCCGAACCACTTCTGCGGGGAGTTCTTGAATTGTAAGTGCGTGCGTGTGAGTTACGTTTTAGCAATAATCTGGTAGCTACTAAGACTTTTTTTTTACATACCATTTTTTTTTTTCTATAAATTTACAAGAATCCTGTAAAAATAGTTGAAAATAAATACGATTTAGCTAGATGTACGCTTATGAAGGCAAAATGGAAAATTTCGTTACAAATTATTTGCATTGGCGGCCAAAAGTCAAACAGGAACCGACATGGAATTAACCAAATGGCTTTCGGGATTTCAAGATTTTGGGTCGCGCATCCAAAAATGTGACTTAATATTCGGATAATCGTGACCATATGGTGCTACTGCTAAAGTTCAGGGTTTTTAAGTCGTGAAATAAAAGTGTCTGTGGAAAAAACTATTCAGGAGATCAACAGCTGAGACTGCAGTCAGGGTGTTTGTACCAAAATAGCGAAACCTTAACTCTTGTAAAATCGGACATATAGCAATAAAGTGAAGCACGTCTTCTCTCACGTTCAAATTGCAGAGGAAGCAGTGATCATCACTTATGTGAGGCTTGTAACCCAGTTGCAGCATCTCACATCTGGCCTTGAGGATGATGCTAATTTGCCTGGTCTCGAGATTGTCACGGAAAGAATTGTTTTCCCACACAAATTGTAGTTCAACCTTTTATATATGAGCCTTACAACGCTGGTCCGAGACCTATTCTCGTATCTGACTCTGTGTTGTGAATCCATATTTGCCAAGATTGTCGTGTGCAATTTTTTCCAGCTTTCGACATCGTCGATTTGGGCTTCTGCTCCGTACTCGGCAAAAAAGCGATTGCCATACTGTGACTTTTTCCTCTCGTAGGTGCTTGTGGCAAATCTTTGGTAGTCTTTTTGTTGTTGTTGTTGTTTATTATTTCTTAGTGCTACAAGTACATGGCGACTTATGTTAATGGCACTAATCACAGGTTGAAAATCAGACTTGAAAACAATACAAAAATATACTAGCTTAAAACTACGAATAAATTATATAAACCAATCACTAATTACATTGAAAACACAAAGAGAGAAAAATAAAATAAAACTATATATTAGTTATTTATTTGTGCTATTGTTTGAGATGGTGTTCTCTAAACTTTTCTTAACAGGAATTATAGGGCTTTTTATTGATTTAATATTGTTTGGTAAATGATTCCATAGGCGAATAGCAAATGGGAAAAAATGGAAGTCAGAGGTACCGAGTTCATTTTTAGGGCAGATTAGATTTTTAGTCTCGTTGGGGACGCAGCAAAATTTAGTATCTCATACAGATTTTGAAGTGAGCTCGGAAGGAAAATGAGAACTCTCAAGCAGATCCACGAGTTTAACGGAATGTCAAAAATTTTTATGCAAATTCAGATATGTGATCTGGATCGTGTTTTGTTGTAGACATACCTTTAGCTATATTGTTGAAAGCAACATTCAGTTTAGATCTAGACTTTGCAGTACAACTACCAAACACTTCCACACCGTATAAAAGCGAAGGTGCTATATATGTTTTTGCAATCAGTTGTTTAATATGTGTTGGAATTAAACTTTTCGTTACATTTAAATGTCGGACTAAGGAGTGTGTTTTGCCAATTGCGTTGTTTATGTGGTCATCCCATGATAAAATATAGTTAAATGTAGCAAAAACCTAAATTTACTGCTCGCTTAACGTAGCCTATATTTATACCGTCAATTTATATTTGTGTAAGCAGCCTGTATCATTCTTTTTATATACAACAATGCACTTCGACTTTTTGGGTTGATTTTTAGACCATTTTTCATTGCCCAACTCCGTACCAGCTTAAGTTCACTATTACAAACATCAACACATTCGAAATTTCTTTTAACGGGCGACTAACATACATCTGGACATCATCTGCATACATTTGAATTTCACATTTAGACAGAACACATGGGAGGTCGTTAACATATATCGAAAAAGTAATGGTCCAAGAACTGATCCTTGCGGGACGCCACGATTTAGTGACAGAAAGGATGATCTTCTATTCACAGTAGCTACTGCTTGCAATCGGTTATGTAGGTAAGAGCTCATCAATTTTAATGCTGTACTGAGAAATTATATAATCTAACAAGTTTGTGCAGAGAATCTCGTGATTGACCAGAATCAAAACGCTTTTGCTATAATCTAGCAAAGTCAAAAAATGTTACGTTGCCCTTGTCCATATTTCGTCGTATATTTTCACTGATTTTAATTACTGTAGTAGTGCAACTTTGTTGTTTTCTGAATCCTATTTGTCTGCCATTCAGCAAAGAGTTTTCCTGCATGCACTTAGATATTTGACTAGACATTACTTGCTCAAATGCTTTAGATAAGAACGGTAAATATGGAGATTGGACGATACTCATTATTGTTTTTGTTTTTGAATTGGGCAGAATTTTTGCTATTTTCCCAGGGCATGAGGGAAAAATGGATGTCATAAATGCTGTGTTGTATATATGAGTTATATGGGATAGAATTTGAGGAAGGAGAATTTTTATAAATTTGGGGTCTATTTTATCTAGTCCAATGGCATTTTGACTCTTATCTTTAAGGATAGAAGATAGGACATCACATTGATCAACACATACAAAGTTAAAACATGGACCCTAAATTATTATATGCTTCAGAAGTCAGGTACGTATTGTCAATGATATCAGGTACTCAGATAGTGATTGCACGAATTTTCTATTCAGATCATTGGGATCAAAATCTTCAGATATATTCGGCCATGGTTTACCAACTCCTAAACTCTTAATTTCCTTCCAAAACTGGTTGGATGATATTGCACTTGTGAGTTTCTTTGATCCGTAAGTCGCATTACTTTTGCCATATAGTTAAAATTTCAGCTGAGCGTGGAGTGGTGTTGAGTGGGTCTCAAAGTGTGCCCATCTTTTGTCTAGAATAATTGTTATAATTCTCTGCTAAAAGTGTAATACAAATTCAATCAATTTGTCATTGCTCTTAACCTAAAGTAAGACCACCATATTTATTTCATTCGATATTGCTACGAAATGGGGTAACTAAAAATGTCGACTGAGGGTACGCAGAGTCAGCCGCAATCGCTGAGAGTGTCTACCAAGTAAGCTGTTCTTATAAACTTTAAAGTTGTGGTAACTGCGCGGACTTCCTACTGGAGAAAAGTAAACTTCATGGTTTTTAGCTTGATCTCGCTTCCGTCGATGAACCCAATACAAGTGGGGGCAACTCATGAAAAGTTCAATTCACGTTGCTGACGCTCAGCTTCATTGACATAAGCCGCAAAAATGCTGTAAATATCCTTTATTCCAAATATTGTACACATTTTTCGAATAGATGCACTGCTTCCACAGGAGCCCAAATAAAACAACACTATGGCGAGCTGTAAAACAATTGGCATTTGATTTTTTTGAATCCAGTTGTTGCAAAATCTTCATCTTCCTTTATCAATTCCAGCAATATTCCGAATTGGTTCCGACCACGCGCAAAATTTGCTTAAAACGACGCTCATCAAATGAGGTGAGGATGTTATTTCGCCAACTAATGGTTTTGGGCACGTTAGAGATCTATTCTTCACGGCAAGAATAAATGCAAGCTACATCGTCCATTAAGTCATCCAACAACTTATCCATTGCGAAATCATCCATTGCGAAATCAAGCTGGTTTGGTGGACATACATCTGCAAAGGTGACAACTAAAACGTGCAGATTATAAACCAAAATACGCACCTTCAATCATTTCAATTTTCATTCGTTGTTTCCTCAAGAAGAATATCTTTAATGCTTTTAGTTGGCATTTTTATTTGTGTAATTTTTTCTCACCAAATCTCGAAAGCATAACAGGCGTAATGGCAAAACTGCTCAAGTGCCTATGTGCTCAACAAAGTGAATACCCTAACAGTTTCATACATTAAACTAGCTGATCCGGCAAACGTTGTTCTGCCATACAAATTGTTTCTAGATTTTATATATAAAAATCTCATGCCTTTTTTCAGTTACTACTTTGATGCTGGGTTTTCCCTACACTTCCCATCCATTTTCCCTCCACTCTCTTTTGAAGGTTGAATTGAATTGCTGACCATTTGACGCTGTATTGTGCATTATTTCTGTTGCTCCGAAATAAATCTACGAATGAACTTCAGAAACAGTTTAGAATCTGGATCAGTGCCGATAAGCAAGCCGTTTAATGGTTCTGGTGGCGTCTCAATTTCCGGTAATTGCACTCTATCTGATAAGCAACACATCCCGGCGAACGGGTCATTCTTTGTTCATAGCACCAATCAGGACTTTCGGATGAGCGTAATATTCGATATCTGACTCATACTCGAATGCGAGATGAAGGAACGAAGCAGATACAAATGCTCGATGTACTTGTTGGCGTTGTTGGTCAATTCTTCTACG